>RJWM01002505.1:0-129411 GCA_004363535.1 Dasyprocta punctata | reverse complement strand
GAATTGAAAACATCATACCACAGGGATATCTGTGCACCTATGTTTATAGCAACCCAATTTGTAATAGCCAGATCTTGGAAACAACCCAAGTGCCCATCAATCAAAGAATGGATAAAAAAGATGTGGTATTTTTATACAATGGAGTACTACTCAGCTATTAAGAAAGATTGCATTGAGACTTTTGTAAGTAAATGGTCACAACTGGAGACCATACTCGTAAGTGAGATAAATCAAACCCACATGTGTAAATACCGTATTGTCTCCCTAGTGTAAGAAACGGAAAAGTATATATGATCCAAAATCTATAATAAATACTATGTAAGGGTAAAAAACAGCTCAAAGAGCAAAAGTAACTGGGAAGGGAAAAGGCGGAAAGAGAAAAGGGAAGAGGAAAAGATATAAACCTGTATATATGTGTATGTAAGATAACTAAAATGAACACACTGTTGAATCTATTCGTTATTGAGAAAGAACAATTAATACTCATATGATTAGATTAATTTTACGTGTCTATATCTGTTAATGTAAGTAACCATTTTAAAGATAACAATACACAATATTGCAACCATTGTCAAGTTCATATCATCCGATTTTGTAAACCTGCGTGTTACTGTTGTGTATTTACTCTAGTCGTTTGTTTGTCTCTTTTGCTTGTTGTTTTTGTTTTATATGTCTTTTTTTTTCTGTTTTTTCTTTGCTAAAATAAAAAAATAGGCTTTTAATTTGATTTGTATTAACCCCTGCTTTTTCACTCACACCTTTTATTCTTAAATTATATTTCCTTGGGTTGTCTTGCAGCTGTTGTATTGTTACTTCCAGATTTCTTATTATTTTCAAGAGATCTTTCCTTTCTTGATCCCAGGCTTCAAGTCTGTCTTCCAGGTTTAAAAGTCTATCTTTAGTTTTCTTCAGATGGTTCTGCCAACTTTCATTGGAGTTTTTGATTTCCTGGTAGTCTCTCTGAATCTGTTTCATGCATTCCAATTATTTTTTATTGTTTATTCCAGGTTTCCCTCATTTTTCTATGCTCCATTTTTCAGCTATGTTTCCTTTAGAGATGCCTAGAGATTCTTTTATTATGTATTTCATTTCTTCTCTCAGTTGGATTAATATTTCTGCTCTAATTTCTTTTATAGCTTCATGAAGTTGTTTCCCTACTTCAGTTGTCTTCGCCTCAGAGACTTTACTTGTGGGACTCCTGACCTCTTCTGTGTTTGCTTCTCCTGGATTTGCTCTGCTTGAATTGGAGGCCAGAGACTGCCCTCTACCTTGTTGTCTTGGCATTTTCCTGGGTTGTTCAGGAGTCTTGTGATTTCTCTGGAGTGAGCCTGTGCTGGTCTGCTGCCTTTCCCCAGTCCATCTCCACTCTGCAGATGTCCAGCACAGTGCGCGGGGGCGGGGCCGCTGCCTGGGAACCTGTACCAGTTGTCCATGAAACTTCCCCTATCACCCCTAGGGTGTGCGTGGAGCCTTGGTCTCCAGATCTAGCCGATCACTCACTGAGACCCTCCAGGGCTTGGTCAGAGCAATTTCTGTGGGACCAGGCCCAATTAGGTGCAGTTCTGGTCCCAAGATGATTGCCAGTCCCTTCCTCTCCCTCGCGGGTGGTGGGGGGTTGGGATTTGTCTTACTCACTCACCAGGCTGTTCCAGTCCACTTCACTCCACGATTGATTGCTGCCTCCACCGTCACCATTGCAGCTGCAGCACTTTAATCATGCATTCACAGCACTTTAATCGCACTTCCCCAGGTTGCAGCTGCTCCCTGCTGCTAAGTGGGTTCGGCTCTGGTCAGAGGTGCTGCCAGCCTCCACCTTTGTTTGGTTACTTTTTTTTACTCTTTCTGTGGTCTTCAATTCTCATTTTAGATTCTTCTTGGGTCCAGAGGACCCACCTCCCTCTTTCTTGTCTTCTCTTTGTTATTGTATTCTAGCATTTGGATGGTATCTTTCAGGGAGGCCACCTATCCTGCTGTTCACTGTTCCACCATCTTGTCGCGCTCTGGGATCTTCTAATCTTTTAATGG
The DNA here is from genome assembly GCA_004363535.1 of Dasyprocta punctata. Lineage (NCBI taxonomy): Eukaryota > Metazoa > Chordata > Mammalia > Rodentia > Dasyproctidae > Dasyprocta > Dasyprocta punctata. Next base: position 127,386 of record RJWM01002505.1, on the reverse strand, counting down.
CCTGATTACACATAAGCCTTTTTAAACTTCTGAGAGATGAATGAATGGATGAACAGGTGAATAGGAGAAAAAAGATAAAAAGAAAAAGAGATTGGCAGAGAGGAAGAAGGTGGAGAGAAGAAGAATGAGAGAAAGGATATGAAATGACCAAACTGTACATAATTATGCTGAGTTATTTAATAAAAATAAATGCAAAGGCATAGTCCCTGGGCAAAGTGAAAGAACTGGATAGATAATGCAGATTAATCACCCTTCCTAGATTTATCAAAAGAAGACACTCACTGGGAGTGAGGCCATGGTATTAGTTCCCCAAATTGGTGACTAACAGAAGCTAACCTTGTAGTTGACATTCATTTCTTTTGAAGAAAATGATAAAGAAAAGAAAGAACAAAACATGAAAGGCTAAGAATTTATGCTTGGAGTGCAAGCGTAAATTTCTGTAGTCACTAGAGATATCTTGTAAATTGGGCTCTGAGCTTCCTATCTACCAACTCAAAGAACAAAGTATGGTTACTAGTAGAAACCAACAGTTGCCCAAATTTTTTTAAAAACCAGTCACTTTTTGGATGCTGATGTTAGATCTAAGGAAACTATGTCCCATAGAACCACATAATATGCATAAAGACCTTGGTGACATTCTTTCAACAAATACAATGACAAGTTTCTTAGAGTCAGTTTCTTCTTACACTGTTAATGAATTGTGTATCTTTTCTACGTCTTAAGTAACACATCACTACTTAATTCTGGTAATTTTTATTTCATGCTTATTTTTCTAGAAATATGTCATAAAAATGAGCCTTGCTCCTGTGGTAAAAATTTGACTTGTTACTTTGCATATACCAGCTATTCATATAAAAAGGCAACAAGTTTCTAAGCATAATTTACACAGGTATTTTATGTAAAATACTGATCTCCTTAATGTCAGTCATTTCATTTGTCTCAAGCAAGGTTTCTGGAAACAAATCTATTTGAAAGATTCTGCTGTAATTAGAGTTCAGTGTAACCGAATGTACTAGATGAAACCTGATTGGGGCCAATGAGGTTAAGATCACTGGTTCTTCTGTGAGTGTTCAGCCTTCTGCAGATCAGATATCTTAGGGTGGAACACTTCAGGAGGCTTCCATCACCAGTATCGATTTGGCCACGTAATGCATCTCTCACTTGCTCAAATGTTTGCTTAAACCTGAGCTTGTTTACAACCTTAAGTGCATGATGGTGATCAGGGCACTGCAGTAATTTGGGTATTATGTTTTAGGGGAAACAAAAAGTATGTTAATATTTTATTCATTTTCAAATTAACTTCAAATTGTGCACCCTTGTATAGATCCTCCTCAGGCAAATGGGGAAGCCCCAGTTATTAAAATTAATGTGTAGAATCAAAATGAAAAAAAATTTCTTTTCCTGGCACCTGCTTGATGACAGAGAATTTTAATCGATGACAAAATTGCCCTGGAGTCCAAGTTTCCATTTCTTCCCACCGGGTGGTCAGAGCTGACTTGAGGTTTGCTCTTACCCTCTGAGCAAGTCCTCACCCTCTCCTTTTGTTCCCTCTCGCCCTCTTCCTTGGTCCTGTGCAGACAGCAGAGTAGATCACTTTCACTTCTGCTGACGAAATTACAACACACTTCTTTAAATGGCAGACTGAAGGAGAAAACATAGATCTGATACCAAATCACCAGACCTTGGAGGGCCAGTGATCATTCATGCCCAGCAGGACCATAAAATGCCTGTGTGCCTGAGAGAGGCAATGCAACATAGTGGGAAGGAATAGAAAATTAGACAGAAAGGGACTAAGAGGAAAAAGAGGAAAGATAGTGAAGATAGGTGGGGGTGTTGTGCAATTCTGTGCATTCGTGTACTCCGTTAACCATTGTTGAGCATAATCAAATCAAGTGCTCAGCCTCTCAAGATGGTTTCCTGACACAGGGAATATCTGCACAGCCAGTAGCTCTGAGCTCCTGATCAGTTTTGGTGAACCAAGAAATTCACCAAAATGAGGAGAGACACAGTATTCATAACTCTGAAAAAAGTCATACCCAAGAGACAGAGTACTTTGACCTAAAACATTCCCTCTTATGAGAGTCTCTGCTTGGTGTTCAAAGCAAAGAAGGTACCAGTAGTAACTGTTTGCTAATCAAGTGTGTTGCAGTTAGTTCTTTCTGGAAAAAAAGAGTCAGTGTCTCATCTATGTCAGATTCAGTCCTTCTGTTGCTGTGAGAGCAGTCAGCCTCAAAAAAGGGATGGCTTCTGTGACGACTGTTGCAGAGGCAGGGGCTGTCTGTGTTCCCCAGATAGGAGGTTTGATAAATGCCTCACGAAAGTCTGTTCTGTGCAAGAATGGAGAGGAACAAAGCCCAGCCTCTACCCTGCTGGGGCTTGCCTTGCACCTTAATAATCAGCATTTGCACACAGGCGGCTCCTTTCTACAGCCTGCCTGGCCCTGCCTTTTCAGAGGCTGCTTCAAAAAAGGGTCTGAAAGGAAGGTAGCTGGTGTTTTCATTCCCATTCTACAGCTGAGAAAAATGATTCTAAAGAGTTAAATTACTTGCTGAAGGTCACACAGAGGTCAGAGCATCAGAGGAAAAAATGATCACAAGACTGATATTGTGTGCCAAATAGTTTAAACTATAAAGGAAGAAAACATCTTTTGTGAGCTTATCTAAAAAAGAACTGCATTGCTCTAAGTTTCTCGGTTTCATTTATTCAGCAAGTACGTGCCAGGTACTGTCAAAGGCAATGAAAACAGCAGCAAGCAAAACAGGACTGATATGGAGCTTGCACCTAGAAAGGAGAACCAGACAACACAGTTTAAAAACAATAGAATGTGTTAGGAGAAAACTAAATGTAATAAGGAGATAGAGCGATAGGAGGGGTCTTTCTGTGAAGGCACCATTTGAACAGAGATCTAAATGAAGAAGTAAATTACACGGCCCTCTGGGGGACTCGGGGACAAGACCAGCACATAGAGAGGCCCTGAGGTAGGAAGGACTTGGCAAATTTGAGGAACAGCAAGAAGGGCAGTGTGGCTGAAGCAAAAAAAAATAGCTAGGGCAGAGAACAAGAGTTGAAGCCAGCAGGGCCCCTGGGGGAGGGTGCAGACTTTGCCTTTGGCTCTGACTGAACTGGGAAGCTACTGAGTTGCATGCAAAGGACCACAGAGCCCTGGTTTAGCATTTAATGGATCCCTCTGGCTGATGTGGGAAGGACTGGCTGTAGCTGGCAAGTGTACGAGTAGGGAGAGCACCCACACAACTGCTGCAATCCTCTAAATTAGAGTAGTGGAAATAGGAGAGGGATTGGTGGTGAAGACAATGAGAGAAATCTTAGCATGTGTTCTGAATTCGAAGTCCACAGGATATGCTAAAGGGGAATGAGAGAATTCAGATGATCCTGTAAGTCCTTCCCTCAGGACCAAGGAAACATCCCTGTTTTTCTTGGATACTACCTTAATTTGGCCTGCACAAGATGACACTTACATTTACTGTCTGTTCCACCACTGACAGCTATAGCTGAGAGAATGAGACAGATGAAGATCTCTAATCCTCTGTGTCTTTGATATGACACAGGCATGATCCTTTCTGCTCTGTCTCCCTCAAAGGGATGTACTGAATGAAACTGAGCTAGAGGCTGCACGGGCTTAGGACTGGTTAGAAACAACAGGAGCCCTGTAGGAGTTAATGCTGGGAGTTGGCAATGTTACCTTTGGGGCTGCCCTGCAACAGCCCATCATGGTAAAAGAATTTTATAATTAGCTGAATTCCTTTCTGTCAAAGCACTGTGGACCCCAGCCGTCCCCCTTCAAAACAGAAACTAAATTGAGCTTCTGTCATTTGTCATCTGAGGCAAATTTATATCAGATTGCTTTTCTGCCATGACAGCTAGCTGACATTTCAATGGGAGAAAGGAAAGAATAAATATGCACAGAGCATATGTGAGTCAAGGGTGGCTCAGGATGTTATGGACAGATGAAGAGGATCCCTGGGAAAGGAGCCTCCAAAGATAAACTGTCTATGGTGAAATCTGCCCAGAGTGGCCTCCAGTCATGGTGTTGCTAACACCTAATAAAAATGAAATCCTGGAAGGGCGGCTCCTTGAAGTCATTATAGCTAGTAGCCACAGAAGTAAAACTACTGAAAGGAAAACACTGGATCCATGGAGAATTGTACCTTTAATGGTCCCTTTGGCATGTTTGTTTAAACAAACTCTTCCCAAATATCTCACACTTCACCAATCGTGGGTGTCCCTGCTTCACCTCAGCCTTTAAAGAGGCCTTGTCCCCTAAGTATTTCTGGAAAAGTCCAGAGTTGCTGACATATGGTTGGAAGTAACTCTTTTGAGTCTCCCCACCATGGCAGGAATCCGTAGACCTGGGCTTCAATGCTTCCAAAAGTTCCATCAGGACCAGAAGTCAGTCCCTATCCCTGTTGCCGCCCCAGTCACCAACACTGGGAAGACCTGCAGGACCCATGTTGACAAATTTGCAACACCCACCAGTTACCTGTGCTAGAAACTCTTGTCACCTCCCTGCTCAGCAAAGTAAAATGGGAATGCTGAGTACTGCCCTCCAGAGGCGTCCCATGACAAAAGTGCTCAATGTTCTAGTAGTTTGTGGCAGGTGGTGTGGTGAGCCAAGCAAGAATTGGGCACCCTGACTCTGACAGCCCTACACATGGGTTGCTCCGCCCTCACCAAGGTTTTAACTCTGCTTCTGTCATCTGTATAGCTACGCTCACCACCTCAGGAACAGTCAGCTGTGTCCAAACGAGCATGGCTATGATACATGAAAAGCTAGAGGATGGAATTTCTGCAGTCCACTCAGCTAAGGACTCCACTGCAAAGTCATGTGAGCCCCAAAATATTACTACATTTAAAGGGTTATCATTCTTCCAAATCAAATAAACTGTTACCTGTGTCCAAGCTGCAAAAGTAACTCCGTGGTAGCTGAGTTCAGGTAAGCTTTGATATCAACTGAGAGACTGTCGCCCCCACTCTCTGCTGACAGCCTTTTAAAGCTGGAGTCATAGTGAAAGTTTAGTTCTTCTTTGGGAACACCCAGTTTGTCAGTTTTGCAGTGCACGGCAGAGCAGGGTTTCAGTTGTTTCTCTAGAGGGTTCCTAAGTACTACTTGAAAATCAATAGATAGAAATAAAAGCATTGGGGTGATGATGGCCTCCGTCTGCTTCCCAGCACAGTTCCTGCCCAGTCTTGGCACCCTATTGTCCTCAACCAGGTACAAACCCTTTTCCCTCACCTCCCCTGAAGGGGACTGAACAGCACATTCCAGTAAACCACAAAGAGCCCAGAACATGATCCTCTCTCGTCTCTATCCCTAGGCAACATTGATAGGGGATTCAACTCGAGACACAGGTAGCTAGCACTGACTGATTACATACAAAATAGAGCTGTCTTATTAGTGTTGGCATGTGAAGGCTCATCTCTCTTAAACAGAATGGGCCCTTGCTGAGAAAGCAAACAGTGCTGTGCAGGGTACCAGTCTCTTCCCTCAAAATCATGTGTAACTTAATCTGTTCAGGCTGCTATAACAAAATATGATAGGCTGACTGGCTTAAACAGCATATAGTGATTGCTCACAGTTCTGGGGACTGGAAAGTTCGAGATTCGCAAAGCTCACTAGCAATTTCTGTGTCTGTTGAGAGCCTGCTTCCTGGGTGACACACAGCTGTCTTTTTGCTGTGTCTTTATGTGACAGAAGGTGTGAGGGAGGTCCCCGGAGTCTCTTTTGTGAGGGCATGAATCCCATTCATAAAGGCTCCACCATCACATGCTACTCATCTCCCAAGAGCCCTGCCTCCTACATACTGTATTATACCATACAGGTTTAGGATTGGGAGACACAAATATTTAGTCTATAGCAACACGTATTGTGAAATTCTCTTCTCATAAAAGTAATATATCATTAACATAGATATTTAAGGCCAAACTGGACAGTAATGTGAGACCCTGTCCCTTAAAATTTCAAAAAAAAGTAATATATCTTTGTTGGAGAAAGCAGAAAGTCCAGAACAGTATGTGGAAGAAAATAATAATCCATCACCATCCTACTTCCCTGAGAGAGCCATGGTTACTATTTTAATGTGTTGCCTGTAAAGTTATTTAGTATAAATTTACACAGTGTAGATAACAAAATCTAATACAAATGCATGAAATTCATAAAGACACACAAAGTTGCTATTATGTATATGTATACATATGTATTTCTATATATACATGCAACCATATGCACTTGCTATTTCATATTTTTCAGATCGTTAGAAAATCATGATTTTTTGAAGGCAGTATTCTAGTTTATGAATAAAATATAATTAATTTAATCACACTCCTTTGTTTATTACTACATTTCTTCTTGGTTTCCTAAGACATACTCTTCAGAGTAGGATTTCTTTCTCAAGGGATATATACAAGGAGTGATCAAAATTTACAGTGAAATTAAAAATGTACTGCAGTAAAAGACACATTGCCATTTAACTCCCTTGAAATACTCTCCCTCACTTCGAGCACATTTATCTCATTGTTCTTGCCACTCTCTGAAGTCATTCTGGAAGCCATTTTCCATGAGTGTCTTTATAAGGTGTAAGCAAAAATATAGTGAATGCTGGTGCTAAGTGCCATCTAACAGAAAAGCAGGCTCAGAAAAGTATGACGCTGTGTCTTTATCCACTGTTTTCACCGGATCCGGTACCCTGGGACTTCTACCTCTTCTCTGAGTCAGAATGATCATGAAAGGTAATTGTTTTGAATAGATTTAGGACACTGGGACCGCCACAACAGTGCAACTAATGACACTCATAAAAAAGGACTTTCAGAGCTGCTTCAAATAGGGGCAAAAATATTAGGATAAGTGTGTTTGGAGGGGCACTAATGGCAATGTGTCTTTTACTGTATTTTCTTTAATTTTAAGCATTTACTGTATTTTTTTAATCACATCTCATTGAGGAGGAAAATTTTTTTTTAAACTGCAGTTAAATACCATCCACCCGATAGTGTCCCTGATTTAACGTTCAAAAGACTTCATGATCACGAGTGTGCTTTAACAGGCATCACATACACTTCAATTTTAGTTTCTGGTTTTTTGTTTGTTTTGTGTTGATTTGGTTTTGGTTTTTTGAGACAAGGTCTCATTATGCAGTTCTGGCTGGCTTTAAACTCACTACATAGCCCAGGCTGGCCTCAAAATCACAGCAATCCTCCTGCCTCAGCCTCCCAAGTGCTGGGATTACAGGTGTGTGTTGCCATGCCCAGCTGACTATTTTTGACAAGAACTTAGAGATCCAGTTCCTAATGTTCTTCTGCTTTAAAACGACTATCTGACCTTACCATAGCACTTAACAATTTATCCTTTACTTACCAGGAAAATGAGACTTTGTTCTATTCTGTGAACTATAAGTGGTACCTCAGTTCCCAAATGCTTTTATTTGTGAACAGTTTGGTTCCCAAACAGAAACTTTTGCCAAAATTTTGTTTTTGTTTGTGAACTCTGCATAGGGTAACAAACATGACCATGGCCATCTTTCACACATGAATACAAACATGACCATCTTTTCCAGAATCGTGGAATGAATTAAGTTGGCAAGGTATTACTGTACTTTAACACAAAAATAAGGTATTAGTATTAAACATATGGTGTAGCTATGTAGCTAAAATGAATTAACTGGTGCTCTACTGTCAGACTGATGGCTTTGAATCCTGGAACCATCATGAAATACTCATTGTATATACTAGGCAAGTTACTTGACTTTTCATTTTCCTTAATTTTCTCATCCTCACAAAAGCACTTACTTTATAAGTGAGATTAGGTAAGATGGTTCTACATGCAAGTAGCATGTGTTAGCTACTATTACTATCACTGCTACTTATTAGTAAGCAGCAAGTTTAGAGTCAATGTGGAATGGTTTAGAAGTCATAGTCTTCCTTTTTTAAAGTAAATAGTGATAGGAGTATGCTGCCATCGTGTTGTTATAACTTTAATCAATACACCAAAGTAACTTTAATCAAAATAGTGAACTCAGTGTTTTGCAAGTGTGTCCCCAAATCATAAATACTAAAACAGGGACCTTTGCTGAGCACAGAGGCAATAGTCAAACTGGTGAAGGCACTGGGGGTTTCAGGGCGCTAACACACATAGCTGTGCTTTCATGGCAAAGTTCTTTGCTAATGAACAAAGCTATTCTTTCTTTTTGGGCCCACAGCTAGACTTCACTTCCCAGGTCCCATGGTTCAGTGCTACCATGTGCTTATATTGTGGGTCATCTCAATGACTTGGGCAATACCAAGATAAACAGGTGTGCTATATTCCAATAAACTTTATAAAATATTGCTATAGTGTGCCAACCCTTGAATGGGAACCAAGGGAGAGTTTTACATGACTGGAAAGACAGAAAAGAGCCAGACAGGATACAGCTCATGGATCCTAGTACAAATTTTGGGTTTTATCCTCAGAGCTGGAAGGATGCCTTTGAAGAATTTTAGGAAGGTTGTGACTTGAAACAGAAAAATTCAAGCCTCAGGTCACTCTTCCAGTTTTCACACTCCATGTGAACCATTGATTCCTTTTGGTTACTCTCTCCATAGAATCTCTTCCTAAGGAATTTCCTAAGGAAGTTAGCCCTGAGATGGTGTGTTAGGGAAAGACCAGCATGTAGATCCCAAGGGACTTCACAAGGTGATATCTGCAGCATGTTGAACTTGCCAGATGTTGACTCAAACCCACAACTTGGCAGGATCAGAAACCCAATCTGTCAGCCCACCATCCTTCACTTTCTGTCAGACTTCTACAGGAAGTGCAGGTGATAAACACAGTAAGTCAAAAGCCCGTGTTAGTAATTTTCAATGAAAAAATATAACTGCCATATGAAAGTAGTCCATTCTAGCCTAATAGACTTAACATCAGTGGAATAACAATAACAACAATCATAATGGTTAACATTTATTAACAATAACATTGTACCAAGCAGAGTATAAAGCACTATAAATAATTATCACATTTAATCCCTACAATAAGTCTATTAGGTAGAAACGGTGGTTAAAAAGCCTAACTTCTTACTTAGGGGATAGACTGGAGCTCCTCTTCAAGGATCAGAAATGTCAGGCTTGCTAAAACACAGTAGGAAGTTTACTGGGGCAAAGGTCTTAGCTTTTAAACTTCTTTAAGGGAGCACAGTTGAAGACAAAGATCTGCTTTCATAAACAAGAGTAAAAGCTTACATAGCTTACATCTTAACCGATGATCAAAGTCTACATCCTCTCACATGAGTACTCTTTCCAAAGGATAAACTAAGTCATGCAAAGACCTAGAAAAAAAGCAGGTAGTACTGGTGAACTTTTCACCATGAGACACACTGAGGCTGGTAGCCAGAGCTTCAGGGTCAGCCAGGTTAAAAGCTGCTCAGTGCAACACAACACATGTGTGTCTCAAAATGACTGATTTGTATTTATGAGACAGGATCTCACTGACTGATTTTTTTTTTCTTTTTGAGACAGGATTTCACTATGCAGTTCAGGCTGGCCTCAAACTCATTTTGTAGCTGAGACTGACCTTGAACTCACAGTGATCTTCCTGTCTATGTGCTACCATGTCCAGTTCACCCACTGATTATTCTAATTTAAACATGTTAGTAATATACTTCTTCATTCATACCCAGTATATATATATCAAAGCACCTGAAATACTTTATTATACTTATTTATGTGTTTATTTCTTCCATAAATTTCCAATGTCATAAAGGACTAGGTTTATATTATTCATTTCTAGTTCCCCAAAACCATGTCCTAAAATAGCTAACGTATATTTGTTATGGGAAGGAAAAAGAGTAAGGTAGAACAGAGGATACGTAAGAAGGCAAATACAAAGAAGAGCGGAAGAAAAAGACAAAAGAAGCATTTAACATTAAGCGTTTGCAGTGTTTTAAGAGGTAAATTCATTCTTTCTCACAGCAAGCACATGAGCTAAGTACTCTTATATTCTCTTGTCTTAGTTCTTTTAGGCTGCCGTAACAGATTATGATCGACTAAACGGCTTAGAAGCAACAAAATTTGTTTCTTACAGTCCTAAGCCTGGAAAATTCAAGATGAAGATACTAACGAATTTCCTGGTGTACACGTTAACAGCCGTCTTCTTCTCACTGTGTCCTCACATAGTAGAAAGGGCAGAGGAGCTCTTTGGAGGACTCTCCTATAAGGACACTAATCCTATTTGTGAGGACTCCATCTTTATGACTTAATCACCTCCCAAAGGCCCTGTCTCTTCATACCATTACCTTAACCTTAGGGCTATATGAATTTTGGGGACACACAAACATTCAGATGGTAGAATCTCCATCTTGCAAATGAGGACAGGACAATGTGACACAGAGAGTAAATTTGCCCAAAATCATACCACTAGCAAGTAGCCTAGACAACCTGGCTCCTTGGTCACACTTAGAAATATTATGCCATGCTGCCTCTCAAATAAAGATCTCTGGGCAACTGCCTTTAGAGATGCATTCAGGGAGAGTTGGGGCCCAGATATCCACACTTACAACAAATTCCTAAATGATTTGATAGGCAGCTCAGGTGAGAAACCAGTGCTCTAAAGGATACCAAGTAAAATACCATGGGAGGTCAAAGTAGGGAAAAGAGACCTCCCTGAATCCTTGCAATAATCCCCTGAGGCTGGTACTATTGTCTTCCCCATTTTCTAAGTAAGGAAGCTGAAGCACACAGAGATTTAGAGGCTTTCCAAGGTCATGCAGCTAGCAAGGGGCAGAACCAAGACCCATAGTCTTGAAGGTAAAAAGAATGAAAAATGAGGCTCATTAACATTGCAATTTAGATAAGCTACTTGGAGCAAATTCTCATTTGAGAAAAATAAGCACACAGAACCCTCCTGACTCCCCAACCCTCACCCCTACCCCCTCGCTGTCCCTGGCCCAGCCCTGGCAGAAGTGTCAGGAAGGGTTCAAATCTCCCTCTTCCCAAAGTTGAGTGGCCATTTACATCCCTATGGAGGTAGAGACAAACCCAGACTTTTAAGTTTCTTGACTCTTGAATAAAAAGATTCCCAAACTAGGGATAAGTTCATTTCATTTTGATAAATTACATTAAAATTACTAACTGAAAAATACATGGTTAAAAAAAAAAAGTCCATTATTTTGGTAGCAAGAAAAGTTTGAATGTCCATACCAAAGACTCTGGAGGACTTTGGTTTTCAATGAGGATATTAGGATTTGTCAAATATCCAAAAGATGTGGTTTTGCAGCTGAATTTAGAATCCTTAGGGATGTATCTTTGCTGTGTTTTTTGATGATCACTGAAAACAAGCAGAGAGTGGTTTACATTTGGGGAGGATTTTGCAACCTCAACACAATTGACACTTTGGCTTAGACAGTCCTTTGCTGTGGAGGTCTGCCCTGTGTGTAGTGGTTTATTTAGCAGCATCTTGGCCATTACTTGCCACATGCCCATGAGACTCTCCTTCTTCCATTTGGGACAACCAATAATGCTTCCAGGCATTGCCAAATCTTCCCCAGTGCTAAAATCATCCTTAGCTGAAAATGACTTGTCTAAGGAAACCAGTTAAAGGCACCTCTATGGTCTCCTGTTCTTTGTATTGAATGTCACTTTTTTGTTATAGTGCTTCAAATGCTTAAGTGTTATTAAAAATATTTATAAAAAAATGCATTCGCCAGTGGGATAGAAACATGCCTGTGACCATGGAAGAGAAAGGAGCAAGAGAACAGAGATCACATGTTATTGGTGAAAGTAAACTGGTAATAATACTATTACTCCTTAGTGCCAGACATTGTACTAAACTTAGCATATATCATCACATGGAATAGTCACAGCAGCCCTAAGAGGGAATCCAATCCTGATGCCTATTTAACTGTTGAAGAAACTAGATTACTAGGTCAAGGTCACACAACAAGGAGCATTGGAGCCTTGATTCTTTTTAGTTCTGCCCTTATCCAAGCCACTTTTCATTACATTGTTTTGTTTCATCATGATCATTGTCATCCCAGGCTCTGTCTGTCTAACCTCCATCCAGCACCAGGACTGCTCATCCTGACTCTGCTAGAAGATTTCCCTGATTCCTGCCTTCACCTCTGACTCCCAGGCCCCTGTCACAACCTGTGCACATCTTTATTATTGTATTTACCTATCACATCATGTATTTATGTTTCTGTCCCCTTTTAACTGGGAAAGCCTAGAGAACAGAGGCCTATCTTACTTATCTCTATCTCCAGAGTTCCACATACAGACAGCAGTAACCCATTAAATATGGGCTGCTAGTAAAAGCTTTCAGCCAGAGGTAATGAGAGAACATAATTACAGTCAGCCTTCTGCATCTGCACATGGAATCCTGCATCTGTAAATTCAATTAATTGCCAAAAATATTGTGGTGAAAATTGCATCTGTACTGAATATATGCAGATGTTTTTGTCATTATTCCCTAAACAATACAGTTGAACAACTATTGAGTGTTTACATTGAATTGGGTATTGTAAGTAATTTAAAGATGATTTAAAGTATGCAGGAAGGTGTGTGTAGGTTATATACAAATACTATGCCATTTTATAGAAGGGACATGAGCACCGGTGGGTCTTGGTATCCCCAGAAGATAGGGAATCCTAGAACCAATTCCTTGAGGCTACCAAGCAAGGAACAACTGTACTTCTCTGTGAGATGAGAACTGTGAAGAGGAAAAGTATGGAGAATTAAACTGAGATAGGTAAAAAGTTGAAAAGAGGAAAAGTAGCTAACTCAAGATTATAGAACTGAGGAGCAGGACAGGAAAAGGCACAAAACTAAAGCTTTGTCCCCTGGTCCCATGTTTTCTCTACCATGTCATATAAACTTTGATCAATAGTTAAAGGTTTCTTGATGGCACTGATACAAGTAAACATGAATTTGTGGGTGACTCATGAGCAGCAATAAATTCATAAAAGGTAAACACCAGTACCCAAAGATGATCTGTAACTATGTGTCATGGGGTTGAGGAGTTAGGAAAGCTCATTGTGTGCATATTGGTTCCTCGACAAGTCAGTGAAACTCCAGAAAAATCATTCCATTTATCAGTGCTTTGTTTCTTTTGGCTATGGCATTTTGCTGGTTTCAAAGCATGTGATCCACTTCTATTTTTTCAAGTGTGTCTCTATTTGAGTATGCTTGGTTGGATGGGGAAAACCTATGTTTCTCTTAGGTTTCACAAATTGCAAGTCCCACAGAGATATGAAACTTGTGTAGTTTATAAAATTACAGACCCCAAAGCTGTGAGAAATCTGATAAATCATATAATGAAAATTAATTTCTAGCTGGACTTGGCATGGGTGGCACATGCCTATAATGCCAGCACTCTGGAAGGCTGAGGCAAGAAGATCACAGTTCAAGCTGGGCAACTTAGTGACTTAGGAAGGCCCTATCTCAAAACAAAAACTAAAAAATTGATAGTAACTCAGTGTGAAGGCCCTTGGTTCAATCCCCAGTATTGCAAAAAGTTAACTATTTAAGAAAAAATAAAATTCCAAGATAGTATGGGGTTTGTCTTGTTTTGTTTGTGGTACCCGTTCACACTTAGCTACAGCCCTACTAAGGTTTTTTTTTTTAATTTTTTTTATTAGAGACAGAGTCTTAGTAAATCACTAATTATGCAGCTTGGACACAAATTTGTAATCTTAGAGTGCAGAATTACATGTGTGCACCACCATGCCCAACCAAGCCTGGAATTGTTTACAGACTCCTGGGCAGGTGTTCGATAGCTTCACTTCACAGTGCATGATGTAAGGAGGAAAAAAGATTAGTTAAAACAAAGCTCCACACTAAAGGATAGAGTATAACTACATGACCATCTCACTTTCTGTAGGGATAGTGGTAACAGTTATTTTCCCATACTACTGTGCTAAATGTTTTACAGACAATACCTTACTTATTCTGTATAAAAACCTTAAGAGGCAAATACTATGATTACATTTATTTTTCAGACAAGAAAACTTGACTCAGAAAAGGAACATGACAAAGACGTATGTCTATTAAGATGTAGAGTCTCAAGTCTATTTCAAACTGAGCTGGACATATTAATAAATAGATAAATGTTTCTTGAGTCCAACTACTGATATTTCTATCAACCATCATCGTATTTTATGCTCCTGCTACAGAGAAGATGAAAGTATAAAGTTTATGTAAATAAAATAAGAACAATACCTTTACATAAGGATTATGGATTTAATTGAACTAAGGAATTGATTTTTTATATTAGTAGACCTTTCTTTTAGCTATCAGGTTTTGGTTTCAAGAACAGAAATGCCAGTGAAGTATTAAAATATTTTAATAACATATTCAACTAGGTTATATTTAAAATACTTAAGTTAATATATTATCATCTGCTATAATCAAAGCAACAAAATTACATCTGGATCAATATGGAAAGCAGAGTGATAATTTAAGTTGCTCTAAAGAAAAATTAAATAAGACACTTCTCTTGAAGGATTATTGAGGATTTTTTTTTCTTGTTCTGAAATACATCATAAAATTGAGAAGCAATTTCTTTATTAATAAAAATGAACATCTTAATCAGATATAGCCAGAATCAGTGAATTGAATAGAGGTTGGTATTCTCGTTTATGTACATCTATCTTAAATGAAGACGTTTGATCATTTTAACTAATTAGTCACTAAAACGAAGTTGTAACCCGACTTGTGAAGCAGGTAAAGTTCATTTTTAGACATTGTGAGTTTCTCTTTCGGGTTTTTCCTTTTTTTGAGCTACCTGAAATCCCTCTCATCTTCAGTAAGAGCACACATTCATACTTAGATCTTTACTTCTGGTTTCAGAATCCTCTCAAATGCAAGTTTTAGAGTGAGAACTCTAGCTGGCTGAAGAAAAGGAAGTGGGCAAAGAGAAAAGGGAGAGGAAGCTAAAGGGAGAAAGAAAGGAGGAGAACTACTACTGTCTGTTGGAGTAATAGTCAAGTCTAGTGATAGTCTCAGCCTCAGGAGCTAGGTATTCAAATTAAATAATTGGGGTTATGCTTATTTCCAGATCTCTCTCTTTCTCTGTCTGTGTCTTTGTTTCTCTCTCTCTCTTTCTCCGCCCCCCCCCCCCCCCCCCCCCCGCTGTCTCTCTGTCCCAATTTCAATAGTGGCTCTAAGCAGTAGACTCCAGCTGCTCCAAGCTTGGATCTTATGTCTTGGTGAAAAGGGGTAGGGTAGATCAAATTTCTAAATACTCTCAGAAGACCTCGAATGAAAGTTTGTTCGTACCTGCCAGGTACCTCTCTATACTAATGGCTAGATAAATCAGGCCTGGTTCATCCACAGAGTGAGGCCTGGGCTAATAGTATCACAAACACATGAACCGATATTCAGGAAAAGGATGTTTTCCAGAGGATATTACAGGTCCTGGTACCACAGGTGGACATGGATACTTGGCAGGCAAAACAATGCATATCCATCATGTCTCCATGACACAGGGCATAAGGTACCCCTTTAGGATAGAGGCTGGTCAACAAAAGGATTATAGCATCCCTAAACAAACTCTTGCTGGTGACTTTTCCCAGTTTATATGGAAACCAAATCCACTTGAACTTACAATACATTTAATATAAGATGGATGTGATAAAGGTGCATCATTAAGCAAGACACAAGGCATCTTCAGGTAGTGGTCTTTTCTTCAGTCATCTAAAACTCCTACTCTTAATTGAAGTTTTCTAGAAAGCCCAAAGGAAGAGAAAAGTACAAAATGAGCTAGTAAGGGACAAGAATCTTGTTGTTGTTTTTGTTTGGTTGTTTTTATTTTGTGAGACAAGGTCTCACTCTGTAGTACAGGCCTTAAGCTTGTTGGATAGCCCAGGGTGGCCTCTAACTTGCAATCCTCCTGTCTCAGCCTCCCCAGTGCTGGCATTATAGCTACATGCTACCAGGCCTGCCAGACAACCATTTTTAAATGATCCTGTTAATGTGGCACATTTAACTACTTAATAATTGCTATGAATCACATTTGCCTGAGAAATTCTATGCTACAGAAATACCTGCACAATGATGCAAAAATATAGACACAAGCATATTAATTGTAGCACGAGTGCAATAGTGAAAAATTGGAGACTGAAAAAATCAATAAGGGGGAGGTTAAATAAATTATACTGTGCTACTACTACCTGAAAATATTGACCTGAAAAGTCCAAAAAAGTTTCATAAAGTTTTAAAATAGATGTAGTAAAATCTCATTTTTCTTTTTAAAAATATACTGTATGTGTCTTCCTTACTATATCCTTGCTAGAACAAAATATCCAGCACCCACAACTCTGAAGAGTAGAGGTTCATTTTGCTCACAGTTTCAGAGGTTTCTGTCCTTCCATGGTTGGCTGGCTCCAAGGCTGGAAGGGCATGGTGGAAGAGCCTGTCAGTGGAAAGATGCTCGCATCATAGTGGCCAGGAAGCAGAGAGTGGAAGGAGGCTACAGAGTGAGAGATAAGCCCTTTCAGGTCACATTCCCAGGAACTTTCTCTTTCAGTCAGGCCCTAACAGCACATTCAACTCTGAATTAATTAACAGATGAATCCACTGATTTACATATTGCCTCCACAAACCAATCACCTTCCAAAAGCCCCTCTTCTGAGCACATGATGGTCTATGGGAACATTCTAGATCCAAATGATAACAATGAGTGTATGCATGCATGTATATGTGCATAGACAAAAGGTTTCTGGAAGTATATATACCAACTCTTTAAAAATAGTTACAGCTGGGGTGGTGGTATAGGCCTATAATTCCAGCACTCAAGAGGCTGAGACAGGAGTACCACAAGCTGGGGGGCCAGTCTGAGCTACATATTGAGGTCAAGGCCAGTCTGAACTACATAATAGGACTCTGTCTCAAAAAACAAACTACAAACAAAAAGAAGTTACAGCTGCAAAATGGAACCAGGAGTGGGGGCATGGCAGGAATTTTTACTTTTACTTTATACATTTCTATGTTCTGTGTGTTTAGGTTTTTTCAGTAAACATGTATAGCTGGGTTTTTTGTGGGGGGGGTTGGCGTGGTTTTTTTTGTTTTGTTTCGTGGGTTTTTTTTTGTTTTGTTTTTGTTTTTTTTTTTGGTACCAGGGATCGAACTCACAACTTTGCGCTTACTAGGCAAGCGCTTGAGCCACTGAGCTAAATCCCCAGTCCACATATATAGTTTTTAGCACCCTCTATGTTTAACATTTTTTTTAATGACAAAAGTAATAAAGTTGTATTTCATCCTTCAAATGTAATCCACACAGTATAATTATTTTTCTTGGATATCCCCAATCTCTCTTCTATAAAATCTTTCCCTAATTATCACATCCATAAATCATAGCCTCATCTCTCACCACTGTTTATTTTCTACATAGATTGACCCCAGTAAGGACTTGTAGCCTAGTTATGAATGATTTCCAATGCAAGAGACTAATTTGTAAAGCAAACATAGAATGTACTAATATAGCATCAAGCACAGTATAGTCACTTAATAGCCTATTTTCTTTTTTTCCCTCCTACTATTTATTCTCTCACTATTTCAGAGAATGGATCAATGAATACATGACAGACAAATAGATGAATGGATAGATAGATAGATAGATAATCCTATAGAAGCAATGTAATTTAGTATTAGAAAGTAATCACAGGGGGCTCTGTAAGTCTGATGAATGGAAACACATGTGATGAAATCACACAGAAGTAAAATAGAAAAGGAAAATCAGGACCAAAAGAAAAGGGAGTAAAAATATGCTGGATATCATTCAATAACTATTTGCTGATGGTAATTATAGGGATGGAAAACCCATCAGGCCTATGGAGCTAAAATTAATCAGCAAGTATTTGAGGACTGCCTCCTGCTTCTATTACTGGTTCTGGCTTCCTGCCTGCCCAGTGCCAAGGCTGGAGACATTTGCATGACATTCAGTTTGTCAAGACAGAAAGAACAAAATAAGCAGGCAAAGGATCACAGCAGCCACCTATGTGCCATCATATTCGTTGGAATCATAGTCAGACAAGACACATTTTTTTCTCTAGAGAACTATAGCATAGCTGAAAATTGTAAACATCACTCTAACACCTGAAAAGAGCCCACTTAAGTGGAGATACTAATTCTATAAAGCAATACTAAATTCATTTGTGTACTGTTTGAAATTTCAAAGTATAAATCCATTTTCAATTTCTTTTAAAATTAGAAAGTAAAACCGGGCGTGGTGGTGCACGTCTTTAATCCTAGCACTCAGGAGGCTGAGGTAGGAGGAGCATTGTGAGTTCGAGGCCCGCTTGGGCTACAACGCGAGCGCAAGGCCAGCCTGAGCTAGTTAGTGCGACCCTGCCTCAAAAAAACCAGGACCAGGAGTTTGGCTCAGTGGTTTAAGTGCCTGTCTGGCAGGTGCGAGGTTGTCAATTCAATCCCCGGAGCCAGAAATAAATAAATAAATAAAATAAATAAAATTAGAAAGTAAAACCAATAGGACTTGTACTTACTTTTCAGGGTTCTTTCTCTTGTTGGCAAACATTGAGGTCATGTCTAAATCCAATAAAATGTAAAATATGTTTATATCACTGTTAACATTTTAATAAATAGCTACTGTAGTGGGCATCTGTTGTTTTCTGCATGCCCAACACCCCTTTTTCCTATTTTAATTTAAAAGCCCCTGTTCTCTCTGTCTCTCTCTCTCTCTGTCTCCCTCACCTCTCCCCCAACCTCCCTCCCCCTCACCACTCCTGCCTTCTCATCTCCCCCATCCTCCTCTCTCTCTTCCACTCTCTGCCCCACTCTTAGGTGTCAGTGGTAGACACTTGACCTAGTTTTTGCCAGTTGGACTACATGTCCCTTATGTCTCTTGGTCATGGTTAATGGTTAATGGATAAGTATGTGGCACAACTAAACAATAAAGCCTCTTCCAGAAACAACCAAGATTATTGAAAAAGAACACTTTTTCCACTGAAGTTATCAAACTGATAAGGAATTTTAAATCCAGTTGCTACAATCTATCAAGGGTGTATTAGTCAGCTCTCCATCACTGAACAAATGTCCTGACACCTACATTTTAAAGGAGGAGAGGTTTATTTGTGGCTCAAGGTTTCAGAGGTTTCAATCCATCATTGGCTGGATCCAGGAAAGAACATCATGGCAGAAGGATAAGGTGAAATAAAACTGACTACCACTTTGTGGCAACTGAGAAGCAGAGCATAGCAGATGTGCACCAGAGAGAGTTACACTCTCCAAAGGCACAGCCCCAGTGATCCATGTCCAACTGAGCTCCAACACCTAATGGCACATTAAGATACAGCATCAGTGAATTAATCCCTACCAGAGTCCACTCACTACTCTTGGATTCCCTTAATCCAGTCAGATTGATAATTTAGATTGACTGGCAAAAGGTGGAGACAGTCTTCCCAAGAATAAACCAAAACAGAAAAGTTAAGCTAGAAGACAGAACTCAAGCCCTTTTGATGTAATCTGAGCTCCTACATCCAGCCATACTTAAAATTAAACTTCCCCTGGAATTTTCAGTGCAATAATGAGCTTTCTTTTCAGTTTAACATTTGGATATTTTTCAAATGCACCAAAGAAAACCTTAATAGAATACTAATGACAAGCTTCCTTTATGTGTGTTCCCACATAACAAATAGCTAAATAACTTGAAGCAGAACCTTCATAATTCACATCAGTCGTGTATATCTGCAGGTAACCCTCCCAACCATCCCCATACCCACATTTACCTCTCTACCCCTAACACCCAAGATGTCTTCCCAATTTATATGCAATTCCTTGTGTATCTGTCACCATATTTCTCCAGGTCTACATTGTTTGATAGTGATTTGTTCTTCTGTTTCCATTTCCTCCAGGGTAAGAATTGTATTATAAAAGCTCTTTAATTTAATAAATATTTATTTACATTTTAAAATTTCATTTTTAGACAATACATAATAATAACAAAGTTTAAAACCCTACAGCCTTACACTAGGGGCTAACAAATAATAATTGCTATTTTGTCAAAGAAATTATATTTTGTTGAATGAATGAATGAGAGAAAAAAAGTTATGAAAGTTCTTTTCTTCTCTTTTATTTTAGGGGTGCTGGGTTGACCTCAAGACGTTGCACATGCTAGGAAAACACTCTGTCACTGATCTACACTCCCTTCCTTCTATTGCTATATATTCCACGGTTCACTGAAACTATCTGTAAAATATCTAATTATCAGATGACCAACGTGAACCAAATTAATACATTCAAACTGAATCTTCAAAGTGTTAATCCTTGGTGGTTGTATAGTTGAGAATTTTTCCTTTATTCATTAATGAGTAGTATAAAAGGAGGCAGCACTATCTGTGTAGGATAGATTAATAAAGTGGAAGTTTTGTAATTAAAATGGACCAGTACTGTGGGAAAAAAAATCTTACACTAGGAACAAGGAAGGCATTGGGATGAACAAATAATTCTTCTATGTAGACAAAAATCAATACAGCTTCTAGATGAGTGAAATAATTTTCAAATATATGAGTCACATTTATGACATTATTGATATTTGGGTTATCTGTTCCCTCCTGCACTTTAAGGAAATTAGACATTTTGCTAAGAACCAACCCTTTCTCCATGTGCTTCAAGGTATTTGCAAACCCTAGAACTTCCTGTATTTCCTTTTATGGCTTCCCTGACCCTTTTTCTACCCCCATTCAACCACTGAAACTTCTTGGACTTCATCAAGCAGTAGGCTTTTAGCATGGGACATTCCTGAAAGTCTATCTCTTCCACAGAGCTTCTAGATGACTCATTTGCCTTTTCACCTCCAAAATGCCTCTCCTGTACGACCAGAGCATTTCACCTATGCCCTATGTCAAATCTGTTATTTTTCCCTGGACAAATGTGTATGCGTCTTCACTGTTCTTGCTGCCTCCCTTACCCACTACAGCTCATACTCCACAACACAGGCAGAATGATCTTTTCAAATGAGTAAATTAAATCATGCCCATTAGTGTGCAGGTAAATGTTTAACAACTGCCTGAAGGGAAGGGAGTATATATCTGTTTCTTATAAATCATACTAATATAAAGGATGTATTGCACACAGTTTAAAAATATGCCATAATACAATATATGACACCCTTTAATAATAACTTGTGTGGAAACTGAATTCACAGACTGGTATCACTAATTTTAACCTGAATTTTGCATCCACAGCTAACCTATGGCTACAATTCAACCATGTTTGAAAAAGACAAAATACAAATAAGTATTTAATTAATATTCAATTCACCACAGAAGTCACTCACACTACTGAAGTTCCAAAAAGAATGTTGGTTGCTATTACATTAATAACAAAGATGTATGTTGGGATTAAACTCATTCAACAATGACATGAATGATATTCAGAATCAGATAATAATTTGTGAGTGTGTTATTGACAAACTGACACACTTGTATTTTTAATCTTGTTTATCAAAATTTCCTCTAACACTTAAGTCTAGGCAATCAACAAAATCATTCAAGTTCTGATTTATAGTGCTTTCCAATTTCTATAGTATAAATATTTCACCATAGTTGATTTCAAACTATCAAAATAATATTTCTGAATATACAGTTGGGAAGAAATATACTGTATCACCCCATTCTGTAAGACGCTCATTATACAGAACAGACAGGAATAACTTTAAGAGCATAGAAAAAACAGTAAAATGTAAAATAATTAGAAAAAAAGTTTGGGGCATTTATATTTGTTGCTAAAGTAACTGCAAGTTTATAAACAATTTAGTTTTTAATAATGACCACAGTTAAAGACTTACAAAATTCCTGAAAATTTAATAATCAACTCTTCAGAGTTGGTACAGTGGATTCAGCACATGACAAAATTGTCACTCCCTTGACTTAAATTCTAGGTTGTCCTTTTTACTGATTATCCAGGAAAGGAGTGAAAAGAAGCAAGGATAATTTTACTTTTGTTGAGAACTGCTGATTCAAAAATTCTGTAAGACTCTCCTTGTTTTTCAAGCCAACTTGTTGTCTAGAAACTACTTTTGAACATCATCCCATTTGAAACATGTATCTTTTCTGTGAGATAGGTGGGGTATATCATTAACTTCCTTTCGGATTAAAAAATAAAATTAAAGACCAGCCCAAACTCATTTAAGCAATTAAATGGAGGTATAACAGCGTTTCAAATGAGGTCTGACGTAGAAAAGTGAAAAAGAGACTGGAGAAAACTTAACTAATACTAATACCAGATTATTTAAAAAGTTGCAACAAATGTCCTTTGTAGCACTTTAGGGTCTGATATGAAGTACTGTACTTATAAACCTTATTTCTAACTTGCCTTAAAACAAAAACAAAGACCACCATAACCTAATAAGTAAGCTGTAAGAACCAAATTAAAAGCATAGGTTCTCAAACATGAGCTGAGAGATTCCACTGAGAAATGGGGCAGACTGAAACACTCTTTACCAAAGGAACAAGGGACAGAAAGATTATATCAGAAAAGGAAGAAAGCTAATGACATAATGGCGAGCCACAAATGCCACAAATGCAAAACAATGTATGTAATCTTCGTTAAAACTATTCAGTGTGCTTGTTCTAATGTTGTCGAATATTAAAAACATAGGTTTCCTGCTTATGGTAACATTTCATTTATCTGCTGGCATTTACCTCTTCCTTGAAATGGGTATTGATTAAACTAACTTCAGCTAGTGTCAAGAATACAGACTTAAGCAGAACTACAATATAGCATTTCATACATGTTGGGCACAAAACTGTCATATTTTAAGTTGTTTATGATGAAATCATTCAAACCATCACGATGGACAGTAAAACATCAGGAAGGCTGGTAATAATTCAGCATTTCTCAGTTCATGCAGAAATGTTAATTTCAATTACAAAGAGACATACCAAAGTGGAATTTATTATGATTCAGAACTTACTGTATTAGTGTGAATATTTGTAACAGGCAAGTCTGTTGCAAAATGTAAATACTGAAAAAGAGAGGGATGGGGCATTCCAGCTCACCTGGGTTAGTCCGAGCCACATATCTTAAAAAGTTAAGTAACAATACAAGTTTTTCCCAAAGCTACTATTTTAAAGAGGCATCTAATAGCTAGGATGGCTGCAGGAATAATTTTTAATGTGGGTTCTGCCAAATAACAAAAACTGGATAGGCTTAATATAAAATTAACATACTCAAAATTACTAATACATGCACATAAAATTCCATTTTAATGTACATTTAACATCACAGATTTAAGAAGTAGAAAAATAAGAGAATAAATCAAAACTGTAACCATGACAAAGAATCATACATACACTGTAGGTAAATAAATCACAAAGATGTGTCCTTATATAAGAGAAAATGTACTTGACAAACAACAGCAGATAAGGGAATGTAGCGTGCTGTGTCCTTTTCTAAACAAGACCTATTGTAATCAACACTAGCCAATTCATTTCAACTAAACCAAGTTCTAGTCTCCTTGGAACATACATAATGGATGCCCAGGTTATGGTGAATGTAGAACCACTATTACTCACTGCTGCTGTCACCAGCTGAGCTAGTACAACAGCTTCTTGGGTTTTTTCCTTGACCACATTTATAACATTTGTGCTTGTTGTTGTAATTACTTAATTTCATTTAATAATAAGTAAAGCATGACGTAAGAAGATAAAAAGACATTGTTCTACAAAATCTAAACAGAAAGATTCTATTTAATGACTGCAGTCAAAATAAGGTGAATGTGAGATAATTTTCAAAGACTGAAGTGAGGGCAAAAAGGAAGAATCACAAATATTTAGAAATATTCACTCATTTTGTAAATATCTTTAATTTCTTGCTCCACTTTGAAAAAGAAACTGGGAAAAATAGTAATACTACAGATTAGTAATAATAATAATTGATGATGATGATTGAACATTTAATATATGTTCCCAGGAATTAGTAGTCCAAGTATTACACATATCAAACTTGCTTATAACTTGTTAGTACTAATTTCACTACCATTTTACACATTTTGTGAACTAAGCATAGTGTTAGAGAACTTGCCTAACATTCTTCATAGTGAAAAAAACTGGATTTTGCCTAGTCTGGCTTTTAACACTGTGATGGTCTAGTGCACAATGGGTATAGTTTATATACAAAAGAAGTCATGGAACTCCAGTTAGTGAATTCATGAAACCTTTAGACCTTCATCAAAAGATTAGCAAATAAATGTCCAAATGATAGGTTTGAAGTTTCAAAAAATTTAAAGCTTCCAAGTAATCATTTTTATAATTCCCTTGCTTTAAATAACTTTTAAAAATTTAAATGTCAGTCTAATCACATAACCTAGAAGGCTGCATCTTCTACAAAGCAGGCAGGTGAAAGATAGTCTTAAACATCAGAGCGGAAGAGTGATTGACATATCACTGAATTTACAACAATCTACTGTACATTTGGACAAGAAGCATGGCATGATAACTGATATTTTAAAGGGACAATCCGGTAAAGTGGCTTGGATTACTTTAATAGGAACAGAAAAGATAAAACAGGAGTAGAATGGCAGAACTCTCTTGGATAGTATATCAAATACTATATAAATATAAAAGATGATTCAGTTATTTTTCTACCTTAAGGTTTTGTTGATCTTAGGCCACAAACTTCAAGACTACATACATCATTCAACAAACATCCACAGAGCTTCTACTTTACACTAGAGATACATCAGTGAAGAAAACTGACATAGTCTCTGCCTTTATGGGTTTATGTTGTAATGGAGGATAAAACAATCTAACAAGTGAACAAATAATTAAGTATCACTGCTAAGTGCTACCAAAATAAATTACACAGCATACTTTAAGAACATATAATAACACAATAATAAACTTAATTTTTTTAGGGTGAGGGTCAGATTTTTAAACCTGTGACAATAAAAATCAAGATCCTGAGCAATATTTGTACATTTTTCATTAACTCATTTGTTCACAACCCACAGTGATTATTATGCCCAGTTGACTAGTTGATCAATGTCATACCCCTAATCCTGACAACAATAGTTACTATAAGTCTAAAATATTTGCTGAGTCTATTGGTTGTTTGTTTGTGTTTGTTTTGCAGCACTGGGGATTGAACTCCCAACATCGCATCTGTCAGACAGGCACTTAAGTCACTGAGCCAAACTCCCGGCCCTTTGCTGAATCTACTGTATATGGGGCTCTGTTCTAGGAATGGGACATAGAGTAATGAAAAAGCCAAATCAGGTCCTTGCCTATATAGAGTTTTGAACATTCTGAGACAATCAAACACATTTCCACTCAGATGGAGAAATTTATCTTACTCCTTATCTTGTAGTGCTAACTTGCCAGGGTCACAGATAAATATCATATTACAGAATTAAGATATAATGCACTAAAATGTTCAGTAGTGCCTGGCAGACTAGTAAGTGCTCAATACATGTTACTTATTCCTACAATTGTAATAATTAATATTAAATTTTATCTCATTTTTTGATATAACAAACTTCATCTCTTAAATTCCATAAGCATGTAAGTCTATCACAGGATTGCTATATGCTTCATGGAAATTATGAGATCAATGAGAAAAACTTCTTTAATAGTAATGAATTCCCTCAACACTTAGGAGCTGTGTGATCTTGCATAACCATCAACCTCTGTTAAGACTGTTTCCTCACAATGAAAAATAAAATAGAGCTGGGAATATAGCTCAGTGGTACAGTGCTTGCTAGAACATAAAAGGTCCTGAGTTTGATACCTAGCACCAAGAAAAAAGAAGTCAAATACTGTGATAATACTTATTCCATTCAACTGCTGTCAATAAGCGTGGGTAGCAAAGCAACGTTAAAGTTAACCGTAAACCATAACTGTTCTTATTTTAAAAAACAGATATGGATTAATGTACAATTAACTAAGAAGTCTCATAAAGTCATAAATTATTTAAAAGCAAATTAGCTACCACTTAAAATGCCAACATATATGACAGATGAAATGAATTCTTTTTCATATAGCAATAATTCAATTATGAAACAGGCTTATGGTATGGGAAGTTTTACCAGATAAACAGTATGGTCCCTTTACATATATACATATATATAACACATATGTATACAAATAAGTATATGCATACACGTATAATTCCTAGTTCTTTTAAATGTACAAGGATAATTCCTTTTAAAACACGAATAAATTATCATACAATTGGGTCTTGTGATTTTTGTTACCCGCAAAACTGTTCATTGGGGAACGAATCCATGAAACTCATCTGATTCTAGTACTTAAGACTTAAAACCTAGACAAACTGGCAAGTAGGCAGTTTCAGAGTAAATTCTTATTTGGTCTCCTCTATCGGCATCCAAGGCTGAGAAGTTCTTCTGATTTGTACCTTCCAGGAATGCAGAACGGGGAGGCTCTCTTGGATTGAAAAGTGGGTTTGGTCAACATTGAGCTGTGTACACTTCCATAAACATTCCTCTGGCAGGTCACTCTCCATTGGCGCGGATTTTCCTCCCTTCAGAGCCAGTCTCTTCCTTTGCCAAGATGGCAGCCACAGAATTGTCTGGAAGCGGCCCCGGTAGATAATCTCAGATCAAAGAGCCTGCTTAAAGCCAACTTCTTTACTTACATATCAGACTGCACACATGGCAGCGGTTACCTTTTTAAACCAAGGAAAGGCGACTTAGGCGGGGCACAATTGAGAACTTTTGCCAAGATGGTGGCCGCGGGACCCGGCTGGCATCACCGCTTTACCAAGATGGCGGCGGGCAGCTTCCGGCACGTGCTCCCCCACTCGGTTCCAAGATGTCAGAGCAGAGGCGGCCGCCGTCAGAGTCGGAGTGCGGCGGGAGGAGAGAGTGGCTGCAGCCGCACACCGGCCAGGACAGGGACTAGGTGGAGCTGCGGCATCCCCCCGCTCTTGTCAGAAGCTGCCCAGTGCTGTCACCTGTGAGGGCGCAAAAGTTACCTCCCACACCCTCAAGCGACACAGCACCACCTTTCCCGGTCACAAAAATCTTAACATGTGCCTCACAAGGTAGGAGGCTCGGCCCCTGCGTCGCCCAAACCTTCCCCGGGCGGGGGCTTCCGCGGACACTCTGCGCCCCGCGCACCTCGCCTCTCCCCGGGGCGGGCCACGTGTTTCCCGGGCGGAGGGGCGGGCGTAAGGGGAACAGCTCGGGGGAGTTCAGCGCTGACATTTTAAGGCTGCGTGTGTGCTGCTTTCATACGGAGAGGCAGGGGTCCCACGAATGCGAAAGGGTGAACGACACGCTGGGTTCGGGGCGGCAAATGTCAAGACTCGGGGGAGGGGCCACCGCCGGGAACTTGGAGGCGCGCCCCGGAGGGGGTGCAAGGAGAGGTCAGGAGTTCGGATGGCGGGGGGAGGCGTACTTCGCCAGCAACTATTTTGTCTGCAACTTGCTTTTCGACCTGCCACCCCTAGTTTCCTTAATCACAATTTAAAAAGTGCAAAGAAATCCAGCTCGCCCGGAGGGTTTGCATTTGGCGTGCAACTTCCTTCAAGTGTGAGCGCGCTGGGAGGGAGGGGCAGGGGTTGAACTTGGCAGAAGGCGCCTCCTTCTGCTGCCGCCGCTGCCGCCGCCTCGCAGACTCGGGGAAGAGGGTGGGGGACGGCCGGGCGCGGGGGAGGGTTGGTTCTGCTTTGCAACTTCTCTCCGGGTGCGAGAGCGCGGCGGCTGCAGGCGGGGCCGCCCAGACGATGCGGGGGTGGGGGACCTGCCGGCACGCGACTGCCCCCGGCCCAGAGTACGTAAGTTGCGACCCCTCGGCGCCTTTCCCTCCCGAGCCTCCCCGGAGTGCAGGTCGAGCTGTCCAGCCCCTAGCGCGGCCGAGACGCCCACCGCGGCACCGTTTCCGCGCAACCCCGCAGCCCCTCTGGAAGTGACACACTTCGCGCAACTAGGCCGGGGGGCGGCCCCGCTGCGGACCGCGGGCCCCCGCCCCTGGCGCGCCCGCTGTCACCCTGGCAGGGGCGCTGGCGGCGGGGGATCGGGAGAGCTCCCGAAGAGGTCCGGAGCCGCGGAGCTGGGCGGGGGCGGGCAGAAGGCAGCGCTTAGAGAAACTCGGCTTTCCGCTACGCCTGCCCCTGCGAGACCGGGTCGGCCGCACCGCCTCACTTCTACCCGGGGCACAGAAGGCGAAGCCCCGCACGCCGCGGCGACGGAGGGAGACCTCCTTCTCCGGGGACCGCGGTGGGGTGGGCGCCGTCCCAGCTCGGGTAGCGGGCGGGCGGGCGCCCTGCAGTGCCGAGCGTCGCCAACAGGTTGCACCGTTCCCCGCGGCCTGTGGCGGGAGCGGCCGGGGGTGGAGTGGGGGCGCGTGTGTGTGCGAGTGTGTGCGCGCCGTGGCGCCGCCTCTGCCCGCCCCCCGCTCGGTCCCGCTCGTCTGCCGCGGCCGGGCGGCCCTTTCGCTAGTCCGCGCTCCCTCCCCTCCTCCGCCTCCTCCATTTTGCGAGCGGGAGTCTGTGACGAGCCGGGTTCACCACCCGCCCGTCGGGGACGGATTCTAGTGGGTGGAAAGAGACGCCGCGGCCGGAGCGACGACCTGGGACGGGGGCCGCGCGCTGGAGCCCAGAGCTCCGGAGCCTGGAGCGGGGAGCGGCTTGTCAGCGGGAAATGGAGACTTTCTGAAATAGGGGCTCTTTCCTCCCCCCTATGGAGAAGGGGGCGGCTGTTTACTTCCGTTTTTTAGAAAAAAATATTTGCCTTCTGCTCCTCCCGCTTTCACACGCTAACTTGTTTATCTCGGCTGCGGTGGAAGCTGCGGACGGCGGCGGGTGAGCGGCGCCCCTGCCTGAGGTAAGGGGGGCTGGGCCGGCGCGTTCGCTTCCTCAGGGGCCGCGGCGACCCGGGTCTGCTCGGGAGCCGCTGCCGGAGCTTGCAAACTTTTATTAGTCTCGGTGGTGGGGGTGGGGGCTGGCGAGGGCCGGGTGACGGTGACGAAAGGGCAGCGCGCGGGTGACAGCGCTGGCCTCTTCCTCTCCCTGCGCCGCCGTTCTCCGGCGGGGCGAGGGGAGGAACCTGAGCTCTGACTCGAGTGGAGCCTGGGCCAGCGAGCGGCTTGGGGTTTCGAACCTCCAGTTGCTCGGCTGGAACGTAGTATCTTTGTTTTCCAAATCTTCCTTTTGAGTTCTTTCCCAGGAGCCGCCCAGTCGCCCATTTTACAGTGAACTCCGAACCGCTTCGCCCCAATATTTCCTCTCTACTCTGGAGCGCCTGAGCGCGCTCTGAGGTTGTGCCGAGTCCCCAGGGCGCCTCACTTCTGTCGGGTCCGCGGGTGTGTGTGTGTGTGTGTGTGTGTGTGTGTGCGCGCGCGCGTGCACGCAGGCGGCTGACAGCTTACAACTCGGAGACTTGTGTGTGTGTGTGTGTGTGTGTGTGTGCGCGTGTGCGCGCGCGCGTGCACGCAGGCGGCTGACAGCTTACAACTCGGAGACTTCGGCCAGCGCTGGCGATAGCTGGTGGAAGTGGGCGTGTCGGGGAGAACGCAACAGGTCTGGACTCATTTTTCTTTAACGCCCACCCCCGTTTGTTCTTCTGCTGTGGTATCTTTTCGCGCCTGAGTTTTCCAAGTGGCCTCTTTTACCCTCCCTCCAAAAGACCCTCTCTAACCGTAATAGTTTTGTACTGCGATTTTCGACAAATGTTTGATGTTTGAGGCTGCGAGGTTGATAACTGCGACCTTGTAATACCGCTTAAGACACCTTGGCATGGTTCGTTAGGACTGATTATTGTGACGGGTTATTTGCAGTTTGAACTGGAGGAATAATGTCGCTTGTGGGGCCGTTTTCTCTTATGAAGTATTGTTGTGGTTTTGCGTTTGTAGACGGCTGTCAAAAAAGCGGCGAAGAAATTCATTAGGCTCTATTTGATACAATACCTTGCGTTTAGAGATCTTTATCAGACGAACAGGATAGAGGGGCGTGGAGTTAAGCCCTTTACCCTGAAGATTCCAAGTGGCAGGTCCCCACCCCTTTCGCCTTCATCTCACATCTCTTTCAGAGAGAGCTTGTGACGTTTATGCTTCTCAGCATCTTTGTACTAGAAAAGTTTTCTTTTATTGGACAGGATATGACATTAATGTCCCAGATGTACTTATCAAAGGCTTGCCGCTTAAAATACTCTTGACTATTGACAGTATATTATGAACCCAATCTTTTGAGAATAGGTTCAGAATTTGGATAGGTGATTTAGAAGGTAAAGAAAATTATTCTGAACATCGTATTAGGTACTGTTTTATCTAGATTCACATGATGTAATTTTACAGTTGTGAGTTTTTCAGTACTGAGATATTTGGAAAAGAAAATTTTGGAGGTAAAAGTTGAGTGGTATACTAGTAGTATTTCACAGAGGGTCTTTTTGTGTGTTTTGTTTTGTGTGTACAGTAGTGGAAATTGAACCCAGGGCCTTCTAACCAAGCTACATCCCCAGCCCCTTTTTACTTTTTAATTTTAAGACAGGGTCTCACTAGATTGATTGCCTGAGCTGGCCTTCAATTTGGGATCCTCGTTATTCAGCCTTCCAGAGTACTGGGATTACAGGCATGTGCCAGGCTTGCATTGAGAATCTTAAGCAATTTAAAAAGGAAATGTAGCTTAAGTATTAGTCTGAATTAAATCTAGACATTATTGAGAGTTATGGTAAGGGCCAAGTATCTCTTGTCATATTTAAATAAGCTAAAATTGTACTGAGATACTACTAGACACTATTCTGCTTTTTGTAATGTAAATTTTAGGTAGCTTACATATACAGTGTTTCTCACTTCATATACCCAAAATTTGGAGGTAGGCACTGTCAGAATATACAGTAAGAAATATGGGTTAAAAATAAAAGCTTTTTCCTGGCAAAGCAAAAACAAGCAAATCAGTATTGTTTGTTTTCCAAATTAAACATGCATGGTTCACCAGTGTGTCGAATTGGAATTAAATCTGTAACTGGTTGGAGTTAAATTTGGGAATAATTGGGGACCGAGAATTCTACCACAGTATTTATCAAATGTTTTATATGTGTATACTTATGTATTGGTTCTCAGAAAAGCCAACAGCTTTAATTGAAAAGAAGAATTTTAATGATCACAGTTTTCGAAATTGAATGCTTTGATATCAACTTGAACCTTTAGAATAATCCGATGCAATAAATTACAATATCTATGATTAACAAAGCAACATGTCCCTTTGGTGGGTGGCAGGGTTGCCCTCAGCTGTGCAAATGGACTGTATTGTACTTTTAAATGTGGCACACTGAATGGGAACAGGGAACATGGCTTTTTATTCTCAAAGATAGATGCTATAATTCTGATAACAAAGAATTTAATTT
The DNA here is from genome assembly GCA_004363535.1 of Dasyprocta punctata. Classification (NCBI taxonomy): domain Eukaryota; kingdom Metazoa; phylum Chordata; class Mammalia; order Rodentia; family Dasyproctidae; genus Dasyprocta; species Dasyprocta punctata. The sequence goes on along the minus strand of RJWM01002505.1, from coordinate 96,092 downwards.
GTAGTTAACCGTAAGTTTCATTTAACTGTTTCTTAACTAATTGAATCACAGAGATAATGTAACCTTATAGCTTATTATGTCTCCCTGTCTTTTCTTTAGCTGATATTTGCTGATGGATCCCAAGGAATCATTAACCTCCTCCAGTAAAGAGGTCCCCAGCAGTGTGCTTGGTTCAGAGAGGAGGAATGTGATCGGTTTCTATAAAACCATAAGGGGAGGAGCTACTGTCAAGGTTTCTGCATCTTCACCCTCACTGGCTGCTGCGGCTCAGTCAGATTCCAAGCAGCGAAGACTTCTGGTTGATTTTCCAAAAGGCTCAGGAAGCAATGCACAGCAACCAGATCTGTCCAAAGCTGTTTCACTCTCAATGGGACTGTATATGGGAGAGACAGAAACAAAAGTGATGGGAAATGAGCTGGGATTCCCACAGCAGGGCCAAATCAGCCTTTCCTCTGGAGAAACAGACTTTCGGCTCCTGGAAGAAAGTATTGCAAATCTCAATAGGTCGACCAGTATTCCAGAAAACTCCAAGAATTCAGCATCTGCTGTGTCTGGAACTCCCACAGAGGAGTTTCCCAAAACTCAGTCTGATGTATCTTCAGAACAGCAAAACCTAAAAGGCCAGGCTGGTACCAACGGTGGCAATGTAAAGTTGTATCCCACAGACCAAAGCACCTTTGACATCTTGCAGGATTTGGAGTTTTCTTCGGTGTCCCCAGGTAAAGAGACAAATGAGAGTCCTTGGAGACCAGACCTGTTGATGGACGAAAACTGTTTGCTTTCTCCTTTGGCAGGAGAGGATGATCCATTCCTTTTGGAAGGAAACTCGAATGAAGACTGCAAACCCCTCATTTTACCGGACACTAAACCTAAAATTAAGGATAATGGAGATGTGATCTTATCAACCCCCAACAGTGTACCACTGCCCCAAGTGAAAACAGAAAAAGAAGATTTCATTGAACTCTGCACCCCTGGAGTAATTAAGCAGGAGAAACTGGGCCCAGTTTACTGTCAGGCAAGCTTTTCTGGGGCAAATATAATTGGTAATAAAATGTCTGCCATTTCTGTACACGGAGTGAGTACCTCTGGAGGACAGATGTACCACTATGACATGAATACAGCATCCCTTTCTCAGCAGCAGGATCAGAAGCCAGTTTTTAATGTCATTCCACCAATTCCTGTTGGGTCAGAAAATTGGAATAGGTGCCAAGGATCTGGAGATGACAACCTGACTTCTTTGGGGACTATGAACTTCCCTGGTCGATCAGTTTTTTCTAATGGCTATTCAAGGTAAGATTAATGCTTTTCTGTTTTGGAACAGTAGTAATTTAATCCAGTTTGATAGATTAAAAATTGTTTATATGTATTCTCCAAATATTTATGTTCTTTTGTATATGAATAAGTGGGCTTTTTAAAGTAGACGTGACAGTATATTATCCCTACATACTCTCTTTAGGTTTTTCTTTTGTCGTTGTTGTTATTGAATATTGATATTCAGTATCCCATTCACTGGTATTGAAAATTTTATTTGAAAACTTTAATATTGCTAAGTAACAAGTATCTTATGGGGAAGTGGTGTAAGTTCAAGAGTTACTGCCTGGTAATAGTGTAATTATTGTGCAGAGTTAGCTATATTAAAATGTTACTAAATTAAAATTACATACTTAATATAAACAGAAGAAAAAATTGTGCTACTGTATTTTTTTTGTGAAGTGTGAAACTAAAGAATTAAAAGAGTTAAAAGTAATAATAAACTATTCAAACTGAAGAATTTCAGTTTAGAACTTGCTAAAAGACTGCATTATACAGTGTACCACATCATAGTGTTAGACAGGTCTTGTTCACAGCTTTCCCAACCTGAAGTAGAGAAGTTGAGCCTGCCGATCAGTCTCTAAAAAAGGAATTGTTAGCAGTTTGGTACAAAACTTTACTTTCAAATGTTTCTTCAAGTTCTCAAGTAGATAATTGATGGCCAGAATTGTTAAGCTTCAATTCTCAGCTATCATTTGATTTCTCTTTTCTTTTTCCTGAATCATTTATAGGTATACTGACATTTCTTCCTGACCTTAAAAAGGGCCTTTAAAGTGGAACTGTCAAAAAATAGTTCTAAATTTTGATATTATATGTTGTTAGGGGTTGAGTTCTATAGTCTATACCCTTGAACTCAAGTCAAATGCTATGATTGTGTATACATTTTAAGTGTGTAGGAAAATATAAAAATGTGGATTGCAGGACCAAGATTGATTAATCATTTTTTTAAGAAGGCATAGCAGTGACTTATTTGCACATAACCATTTCAAGTTTTTTCTTAAATGTTAGTGATGTTTGTTTTTCTATTAACTAGGCCTTGGGCATTTTACTTAAAACTCTTTAAAATTATTTTTTCTGTGAAAGGTATCTTAATGTTGACATACAAAGGGATGCCTCCTCAGGCGCAGGTACTTTTCTTGTTAGGGAAAAAGTTTAGACTTAAATTTAGCCTATGTTCTATTCTTCTAAAAGCCTTGTTTCTTATCAAGAGAAAACATATCTTGGTTCTTCTGTGTCCTAACAGAAGCTACTACCAGTAATACGTTATTTTAAAAATATTTTTATTTAGAACACTACTTCAGCTTTTTAACTGTTTCTGAATTTAAAGGTTTTAGATTTTTCCAATAAATATATTTGAGTTCTTATTGTACATACTGTTGTTTCAAATTTTTAAGGACATGATGGGTTTTAAATTTTCCAATCTCAAAATTGTTACAGTGAATTTCACATACTTGATTTTTTAAAAGGATAAGTACAGTTGATTTGACTATAGAAAACTATTAAATTGATTTATAAAATATAATTATACAAAGAAAAACAATATATTAAGAAAAACTGTCTTGATAGTCATGGTAGTATTACTTTAATTTTATTATGATAAAGAAAAAAAATCCATGACATCCACTGTGAACTTTCAGTAAACCTTATAAAATCTGGGATTGAAGAATAAGCGTTAGGTGAACATAATTACCCTTAAATCATTAAGGATAATTTTAATAATTTTGTAGTACTTTATGACCTACAAAGTGTCTTCATATATTTGAGTTTTACAACTGTTATAGAGCTCTTCAGAAGTTTCTTAGTGGCTCATGAAATGATTATTTTTATGCTGATAAGTGATTTGAAATTATCACTGTTGGTATTCGAACAAACAATGCAATAATACCTTAATAAAGGATAGTTTGATAGTGTTTGCAAATACCATACATTATAGCCTTAAGTAAGCACTGATTACCCAGAACAAAACCACCCAAATAAATTAAAACAATGTTCCTTTTCTAACCATCATTGAATTAGTCTATTGTTTCCAAACAACAGCCTCCATAAAACTACAATTGGTTGCTTTCTGTATATATTACATGACTTTAGCCAAGCATTAGCTCTGGCGGGTGACCCTGAGTTATCAGCAACTAAACGAGTATGTTGAGACAGCAGCTTGACTGAAACTGACTTTGACTTTAGATATAAAAATAATAAATAGCTCTAATAATTCATTTAGTTTTTAGTGTAAAAAATATAAATTGTAGTTTGATTTTTTAAATTGTCACATAGAATTGCTTTATTCAAAACTACTGTTTTATTTAAAAAAAAAACACTGTAGGCAATTTTAGATATGTCAACATACCACAATATCAGGTTAGTATATTAAATTTTAAAATTGTGAACAGCATGGTTGAACACAGAAACACATTGTCTTTTTAAGGGTTCAGTTCTTTGGTTGTAAAATAAGAGAAACCTTACTGATGCCTAACTCGATCGTAAGTTAAACTAGCTTTTCTAAGTTAATGTGGTTTCTTAAATACTAAAATTCAATAAGGTTAACATATATATAACCTTGATGAAGGCACACTCTGCAAGATTTTATTTTCAACATTGTTTCTCCACAGCATTGTAAGTAAAACTGCTGAAAAGAAACAGAAGTAAAGTTTTAGGTGGCATTAGAACTTTTATACTGAGACAGTGTTGAATGTTTAATACTAAAATGTTGACTTTCCTGACGACTAGGGTTATTAGAAAGATTCAAAAAAAAATTTGTAAATTTAGTTAGATTGAGTTTAGGGCTCTGGTTACTAGTACTTAGTAAGATTTATTTAGGTAGATATAGATGTCTCAGTCATATCTGTGTCTAATTTTATAAAAGTAATGAAATTGAAGACTTGTCCAGACAGAGTATGATGAAGCACATTCTGTCCTTTCTTCATTTTTCTTATTAAAAATATCAAGTTGAATGTTTTCTGGGGGAGGAAGCATAAAAGAAGAAGCAGGTTTGTTTTGGATTATCATTTCCCCTCTTTGATGGATGCTTTTACTGCTTATGTTTTCTTTTTCCTCTCCTTTGAAAGATTCTTGGGTGTTTCTGTGATTTTTGTTTAGTATTTCTGATATGATTTAGTAAATCATTGGAAGTGATTTCCAAGTATGATTTGCTTTTGGGCATACATTTATTTATTGTTAGCTTTATGATAAAATCTATTTTCTTTATAAAAGAATTTATGCTTTGTTGTGGCTGTAGGATTGACTTAAATTTTGAGAACAATGTATTCAAGTGTGTCAATTTAGTGTAGAATAATTAATACAGAAATGTGTGAGGAACATTTACTCAGATTGTATTGAAATTTCTTTTTGTGATGTTTGACTATTCCCTATATATTTTCATAACTAATAACAATTTGTATTTAAAATGTACTTTGTGTGTGTCTGTTTGTGTTACAAATATTTTAATCTGGCCGCTTTCAATATATTATTGAACATTTATGAGTTTTAGACCAGACATGTGAAATATACCTTTTCATAAATGTGGATTAAATATTAAGTGCAAATTGTATTAGTAGTAAAATTAATACATGAGTAGAGATCACTTTGCAGGCCTTTTGAGATTTTAATGGAGAGATTGGATCAAAATCATTTATTTTATAATGAATACTTAATGTGAAAGACAAAGTATCTGCATTAATTAGTTAGTTGTGTAAATCTTAATTCACCCTGGCCAGCAGGTGATTGAAATAGCATAGTTATGAAATAGCATAGTTAGGAAATCTTCATTTACATTACATTTAAAATAGGTTTGAGGCAGTTCTTAAAACGTATTTTTTTTCTGACTTTAATGATTATATCTACTTTAAAATTGGTAATATGTTCATATTATGTCCTAGGTAAGCAAATTAAATAGGCAGAATAGGTTTGGGTTGAATAGGCCTTATGGAGTAACCCTTACGACGTCATCCTGGTAATGCTTTCATCAAAAATAAAGGTGTACTGTAATATTTACAGGTATTTGCTAAGTTAATGGGCACTTGCTTCCCTATTTCTGAGTCAAGCACAATGTGTATATATTGGTGAATCCTGTTGGATAAAGTTTTCAAGAAATATTTTGTTGAGTTAAACTGTAACTGGAAAAAAAAATTACTGACCTTACTGAACAAAGGATTTAAAAGCCTCTGCATTTCTTATTTTTGTAGCTTTGGAGAACCAACTGCTTTAAATAAAAATATTCCTAAGGAGAATTTTGAGTTTAATGAAAGTCCTTTAAAGCCAGTGGTGGAGTCTCACACCTGTAATTCCAGCATGTGGGAGACTGGGGCAGGATTGCTGAGAGTTTAAGGGCAGTCTGTAGTACAAAGCAAGACCCCTGACTCAAAAAAAAAAAAAAAAAAAAAAAAAAAAGAGAGAAAAAGAAAAAGTGTTCCTTTTCTTTTTGAACTTCATGTAGTCATTTCTTCTATGCAAAACTGGATTAAGGTGTGATTTACTATGGTTATTCTTTTACTGTTACATATTTAAAAGATTTTTGTAACATTTCAAAATTACAGGCAGTGGTTTCAACCTTCAGTGAGTAAGGGGCAAAGAGACTAGTGAAGATACATTTAAAAATACCTAGAACAGTTCCAAAAACCAAAATTTAAATAACCTGTTGTGAATTCAGAGGTTTAAGAGAAATTTGGGACTGTGCTTATTTTTTTTGCAGGGTGTGGGGCACTGTGCTTATAAAGACAGGGCACTAATTGGGGATTACAATTGTTTCTTTAAGGTGGAAATCTAAAGCTGATTGTAGTAATATGAAACTTATATTCTTGTCTCTTGCTATGGTTTACTACCAAAGTAGGAAGGAGTGAGCACTTTACTTCCTTTTAGCTTGTTTCTGCTAAAATCTAGTCCATATTTTTCTTGCTTTTATTTTGGCTGCTATTTAATAAATGAAAATCCAGTAATCTAAATGTAGTTGAAATAGTGATGACTTATTTGATATAAACATTTCAGATTTCATAGTTTACTTTTACAAATATTGTTCATTGACTAGGGAGTGTAGTACTTTGGTAATATATTTCCATGTGTTACGTATTTTTCTGGTAAAATATTGAGTAATTAAATTCTTAATTGATGGTAAACAGGCAGAATAAATTATGGAGTTCTACAAGTGCTAGGCACTCATTTAAACTGTATTGCAGTGCAATCCTTAAAGTCAATTATTTTGAATCAAAGTATGTCATTCCTTAATTTTAATCTCTGACCAGTTTAAATATTAATAGTTTGTCTTGATAGAGCTGCATGCTTAAGTATACTTGTTCACTTGTTCATAGTAACTCAACTATTTTGACTGCCTTTTATTTTTTATTTTTAGCAGACTTCAACCATATTAAAGTATGTTATAGTGCAGCAAGCTTAGAGAAAGTACCTCTTATTTTAGAATATTTTTTTCCATTCTCACTATCGGGTATCAAATACCTACAAAAAAGATAGAGAAAAATTTGGTTTAACAATATGATTATAGTTGTTTACATGTTGTTTCATCTTAAATTTTTACTTTTGTAACTAACAATTTGAAAGTTCAGCTTGTACGGTGTTTATGACTTTTTGCAATAAATGTTAACTTTTTATAATAAAAGTCTTTATTCTAGTTAATTTCATAATTTTTCATAATATTTAGCCTGGGCTATTATGAAAGTGTATGTGATAGCCAACTTTTGAAAGCTGTTGTGAAATGACATTCAATTCAGTGCATGATTTATTATTTCATGCTAGTCAGGGCAGTGCTATGAGTTATGACCTTATGATTGTCACATGTTGAACATTAAAGATTTACTAGCTTGTTATGTACAGTTTTATGTTGTTGTCTTTAATATTTTGTAATTATTGGGGATAAGAGCTTCATTAATTTTAAGATGCAGGATTTGTGCCCCCCCAACCCTTCCAAACAATTTGATTTAGATATTCAGTAATGAAATACTGTAGTAGAACAACAGTAAACTAAAAATAAAAAGACCTAAGTTCTGAGGCTGAGCTGAGCCAATGCATGACTTCAGATAAAGGCGTTTTTGGGATCAAAAATACTTTTTTCTTTTTACAACTGTGTTGAATTGTTTTCAAAACATGTACATGTGTTTATCTAAAATTCTGTAGTCTTATTAAGCTATTAATTTGGTGAGGAAGTAGTTGGGGTATACTATAGTTGGTTTTCTGACATTTTCCGTATATATTATCGAATGCAAGACAAAAAATGAACTCACGTTGATGGCATATAAAAATCAAATGTAAATACTGCTGTTTTTAGCACCTAAGAAATGGGGCTTTTGGGTTCTCAAAGATTGTTTCATGTATTATAGTTTTTTAGATTAGGGTTTATAATGACTTGAGAGCTCATCTTTTCCCACCCCCACATCTTTTCGGATGCAAAATCAGACCCATAGAAAAGACTTAGGGAAAGAATACAAAATTAATTAGTAGTATAGCCAAGTTGCATAACTCAATTCTCAGTATGGAAACTCCCCAGCAGGCTTTTTAGGTATGTTCTAGAAATCTGAAAACAAATAGTTGATTGAAGGAATATTGAGTTAGCCTAGGTGTTTTAAAAAGGTACTTTGACTAGTTTAGATTTTTAAATATACAGTGTCTGTATTTTCTATACATTTTGTTAACCTTTTCCTCCATTAACGATTGAACATTTTGTGGCAGCATTATGCTAAGCACATTTCATGTATTCATATCACTTCAATCTCTTAACTCTACATTATATAGAGATATGATCAAGTCTTTGATCTGCAGGTATTTGTGTAGTCCATTGTTTTCTGCCACAGTTTCAACTTCCGTAAAATTAAAATGGTGAGAGCACTCAGCATTTTTCCCTGATAGAATTTGTGAATGGTGTTTATTTTGAATATTAAAAAGGATTTTTAAAATGCTAGGTGAAATATTTAAAGCTCTATGAAATCCCACTCATATCAAACCAGCATGATCTGTACTTGCTAAGTAGTTATGCTGTCAGTGTCTTCAGTATAGGTAATTTCCCATCCTCAAGCACTAGGAATTTTTTTTTTTTCTTAGTTTTACTATGCGCAGTCCCCAAAGGGTCATGGGTCCATTTCACGAGGACTCAGAAGGTTGAAAAAACTTCAGTAAGACACATTTGATGAATTAAACTAAATGTCTTACATATACAAATACATAAAAGTATGGAAACAGTTATAAACATCCCAATGTAAAACTTAAGTTTGTAGACAGAAACTCTAAATTTTTTTAAGTAGAAAATTATGTGAAATTTGTCCTCTGGAATCCAGCTGGGTTTATTAACAGACAAAGTAGGACTACAAAGTAGATTACCTTTTTATTAAAAAAAAAAAAAAAAAAAAAAAAGACCTAAAAAGAATTTTTTATTTCTGAGCCTCTACCTTGAGAGGCTATATGTTTCTCTCTTGAAACTGCCCTCAGCGACACCTTCTAACCTAAGAAAATTCAACTCATTATGATACAGAAGTACATAAATGTTCTTTATCAGAAAATATATTCCATACCTTGACCTTATTTCTGAGACTCCAAGTGAGTCAGATATTTCCAAAAATTTAGAAATTCAGTATTCTCTCAAATAATACTGTTTTTGTTGAGAGAATTTAAAACAACTCATCTAGGTATTTCTACAGGTATTTAATCCTGCTTTAAGTATGACTAGAATAAGTCCATAGCCACCAACGGTGACTATTCTAAAATGGAGGATGCTCAGTGGTTAAATTCTGATTTGTGTTTCCTTTATTAAATATGTAAACATCTTATACACCCTTTTCTGGACACAGTGCAAAAAAAATAGCAATTGTACACTTTCTAAGCCTGATTCCCCTCTTCCCCTTATGTTCAAGAAAGGTGGGCCTACCTTTGGCTTGAACTTCAGGGGAATTTGGTAATGGTAGATATAAAGTAAATATGTGAGTTTCTATAGCATTCTTTATGCTGTTTAATTTCTCAGTTCTTTTCATGTATCAGGGAATGAACTGTGTGACACTCATTATGGCAATAATAATTCCTGTACACTAAAATTTACAACCATAAAATAGTTGTTTCTCTTTTCTTATGGCACTGGGGATTGAACCCAGGGCCTTTGCACAGGGCTGTATCTCTACTCCTTTTTAAATTCTGGTTTTGGTTATTTTTGAGATAAGATTTTGTTAAGTAGCTAAATTGTCTGGGCTGAGAGCTCAAACTTGTGAACCTCCTGCCTTCGCCTTCTGGGAATGAGAATTATAGATGTGTGCTATCATGCCTGGCTCATAATAAAGTTTAACAGAGAGTTATAACCATAATATAAAGTTCATGTATTTTCTTTTAACCCTTGATAGGCTGAAAAGAAATTTTTGCTTTTACTGACAGTGCTTCAAAAAATTAAGATTTAAATTGTTAGTACCATTTTCTAATTTATTTTTCTGTATATTATTCACAAAGACTAGGATTAGAGTACATCCTGGCCATCAAAATCATGAAGATACATGCAGTGCTTTTGAAAATAGGATACACCGTTAATAAGTATTAGTGCTGAAATTTTTTGAGAACTTCTTTGAAAATATCATGTTTAAGAACTGTTAAATTCTTTATGTTTGTACTAAAAGCAGCTTATTTTCTCAAATAGTTACTCATTCTCCTCTAAAGATATGACTTACAAGTTTCAGTAGCCAAAAAAAAAGACGATAAAAAGCTATCACAGAATGGTAGATGTGCTTTACTGCTAACTTTAGTTTTACATTTTTTACTCTTATTAGCCTTTTTTAGTTTTCTTCTGTTAATAAGGAGAACTGGTAGATTTTTCTGTTAGGTGGCAAATCCTTCTTACTATTAAACACTTTGTGAAGTTGGCGTTAGTATCTATGGATACTAAATTTTTAATTAAGAAATATTTTTAAAGGAAAGATAAGACAAACGAAATCATTTCTAATTCAGTATATTAATGATGTTTGATAAATGTTATTTAACAGAGCTACACAGTGCTTTTACAGTACGACAGACATACTTAAAAGAGAAAACAAATAAAGGAAACCAGAAGAAGTTAGACCACCTATAATGAATGAAAGTTCTAAATTTCTGTTCCGATAACTGGCTAAAGTTGATTTCACTATGCCTGAATGCTTCTGTATGGACACAGGGAAATGCAGAATATGGGTAGCCTAGCTATGTTATGTTAATAAGTAGAAGAGTGGAAAAGACACCTTCTAGGAAAAAAGTCTTAAAATGGCTGGAATGGGAAGTTAACTAGATGATCTCAAAGGTCCTTCCAGTTGTACTTAAGCAGCAAACATATTGAGCTAGGAACTGGGTATACTGAGATAAAAAAAATACCCCAGTCTCACAGAGAACAATTTGGTGATCATCCTGCCTGATCCCCTGTCCCCCATTTGCTTTTTGAATGTGCACTTGAAGAGCTCCTTCCTGGAAAAGTTTAACTGATGGAGGAAAGTGTGGGGATTGAATGGGAAATGAAAATTGATTCAGTCATTTGGAGTAAGAAAAGGAAATACAAGGAGTCTTGGAAAACAAAGAAAAGATACACATTTAAAAATAATACATACATACTATTATCCTAAGCACTGTGCAATACAAAAGTACAAAATTTTCAAAGTCTTTTCATGTTATGGACCCTAGTTGTGTGGGATTCTTTTGCTTACTTAGACTATATCTGTTTCCTAGGAGAACTATGGTTCTCTTTCTAGGTCCCCCAGTTCATTAGACGAGGCTGAAGTAGTTTGCTTAGAATGCTTTTCCCAGATAGCAACATCATTCACTCTCACTTTATTTCCATATCTACTTAAATGCTAAATCCATAAGAGACTCCTGACTGCTTTATATGAAATGGTAGCATCTTTGACACAGTATTTCTGTACCCTTGACATATATGTAATTGTTCATTATATCGTCTCTACTTCCCCTCTATAATGTAAGCTCCATGAGAGGGGTGATATTATCTGCCTCACTTGCTCCTGTTTCCCAGCATATGGAAGAATGTGTAGCACACAGTAAAACCTCAATAAATGTATGTTGACTCAAGAATAAACAAAACTTGACAAATCAATACATGTAGGAATGGGCTATAGCTTGTCAGAGGATAGTATCGGTGAGGTGTGATAGCCTGCGTCATCTTCCCCAGATAGGAAATCAGTCTTCTGACTGACAATGGCTTATGTATGTGGACAGAAAGTATACATAAAATATATTTTCAGTTATCATCTGTCTCTAAATTTGCGCTAAGACTTTGAAACAGATAGCTTTTCACAGTTGCTTACAAGAACTCTGTGTACATTTATCATTGAACAAAATAAGGAAGCCAAAACTTGGAAATGGTGAATTTGACGGGTTTTTGTTTGGATGGTTTTTAAAACTCTTGCTCAAGATTGTAACTTACAGGAAATTTTCACTATAAAACCTTTTATAGTAGAGGCTTTGTTTTCCATTTATATAAGAATTGAGATATTCTAGCAGATAAAGCTAATGTGTAGGTTTATATTGCATTGTCTAGAAAATCAGGCAAGAGATTGATATGCCTGTTCAGTGTGCATATTAAGGTGTCTTATTTTTCTGGGATTTCTAAATTACTTTTCTTAATTTTATGTTTTAGACTTGGCTTACTTTGTAGTCTATACACAAGTTTATCTATTCTAAGAGTTGTAGGTGAGTACTTAAACCTAATGTGGCAGTCACAGAAAAGATAAAATGTAAGGAAGCAGGTATTAGCTGGAGCAAAATGGATGAGGTAATTCAAGAATGAACTTCTCTGGTGTTCAAGAAAAAAACAAGAGGACTAAGGACAGGGGTCTGGAAAGCATCCAAAGAGAGCAACCACAAAAGACACTGAATGAATAGCTGGAGAATTAGGAGACAAATGGGACCAGGAGAGAGTAGTTTATGCTGTCACGTCAACTTGGGATAGTAGAAATACACAAAATATCATAAATATCTGAGTTACTGTTGTTGAAGCCAGTCTTTAAAACATGTAAAAATTCTCTAAAGTCAAAGTCAGAGAAATTAATGAAATTCTAATACAACTTTATAATTTTTAAAAATCCTAAATTTGAAATTCAGGTTTAAAAATTGAAGAAACTCACATCCAAGACCACAAAGACACTGACATTGCATTAGGAGTAAGGGACAAAGGCTAGAAGTCAGGAGGGAATTCAGTTTCTCTTCCTTGAGAAGCTAGCACAACAGGAAAAAACTGGCCACACCCAAGCTCAAACTTTTATTGTTCTTATCAGTAGTCTCCTAATTGTTTTCTTAGTTTTTATCTCTCATAATCAATTTGCAGTGTCCTAGAATAGAACTTCCAATATTACTTCCCTAATCAAAAAAGACTGTGGTTCTGCTGTTCACAGCATGGCAAGTCTCCATTTTCTTTCTACCACAGCCATGTGCCAGAAGATACATGCAGGTAGCCACACGAATTCTCTATAGCCCTAGGAAGGTTTGGATTATGCAAAATTTCATGCAACCCTCAGTTGGTCTCTTAGCCATGAAAACATACCTGAATGCAGATGAACATTACATGAATAGCCTGTAAATTAAGTCTTTTGAAATTCATTATTTTTACAAATTCCTCCTCAAAGTTCATAAAAATAACGTGTTCATTCCCTCTAGTAAAATTATATCAGAACTTAGTAAACTTATTCCTATTGCTTCTCCATTTCTTTTTTCTTCTCTAACTCCTCTTACCCTTTACATTTCTCTTTAGTTGCATAAGTAGATACCCGAGACAGTCTTGCTTGTCTGCTTTTAAATCAAAATGGGATCATCTTATACCCACTTCTCTATAGCTTTTGTTATCTAACAAGTACACCCTGAGTATCCTTTCAGAGCAACAGAAATGGATTCTGTTTTTTAATAGTTGTACAGTATAAAAATAGAAATTCAGGTTGTTTCATCACTGTAGACATAACTACAATTTATATCCTTTTCTATATATTCTTAAAATTTTATTTCTAAGCATAAATTCCCAAAAAGTAGATTTGTTGAATCAAGGGTGTACGTATTTAATTTTTAATCGATATTTCCAGTTTTTCATAAATATTACAGCAGATCACAATCTCCCCAGAGTTTAATACTTTATAGTAAAAATATGTAAGTTGTTACTCATGCATTTCTTGGTCACAGCATGTCATTGTGTCATGTGACATAGTTAAAAACTCCTGCAGTCTGAAATCCAGGATCCACAGAGTTGAAAACTCTCACAATCTGGAATCCAGGCTCCAGCTCTTTTAACACTGGCCATGTAGGACAGTCAAATGTCAGTGTATACATTTTCCTTTATGTTACCCAACCTATAGCATCCTTGATGGTATCCTGGGACAAATGCTTGACCTTTATTCCTGACTCAGTGATTAGCATATAGTAGGTACCTAATAGATGTCTACTGAAATTAATACTCTGTTTATATATATATATAAATCATACATAAATATTTTATTTATGAATATCATAAATATTTAATATATAAATATATATAAACATTGTGAGTACATGAAATGTAGTCATGGGAGTTTTTTTTCTCTATGTGCATTACTGGGGGTTGAACTCAGGCCCTTTGCAATGAGTCAGTTTTATTTTTGTCTTGAGACAGGGCCTCATTAAATTGCCCAGGTTGGACTCTTGTGATCTTTCTACCTTAGCCTCTCAAGTATCTGGAACTACAGGTGGGAGCCACCATATCCAGCTTTGTTCTCTTTGTATATTTCTAATTTACCTTTTCAAGTAGAACCCAGTCTCCTTAAGGACTTAAGACACTCAGTTTAGGTTGGCTGTCTGAACAGAGAACCACAGAGAGGAGAAAGCAAATAGCATGGCTTTGCCTTTAACACGCATAGTTCCAGTTTTCCTTGAAAGGAATAAAACATAAGTATCCAGAAACAACAGTAAGAATAGCATTTGTAATGAGTAGTTATTGTATATAAGGCACAATTCAAGCATCAAAGGATTCAACAGTAAATAAGACCAGTGTCGTCTCTACCTTTGTGGAGCTTATGGCCCATGGGTATTATATTTAGAACATCCATATTTTAAAAAACGATATCCAGTTTCAGTCTCTCCTGCAGAGGCTGTGGGATATTTATCTGTTTGTTCAACATTTACCTAGTGCATACTCTGCCAGGAACTACACAGAAAGTCCAAGGGCACCAGACCTTTGCTGGGAGGTGGCAAACTGATCAAAGGTGAGTGCTTGTGGGCAAGAGGCTTACTTCTCAAACTAGCCTCACTGTTTCTGTATATGAATGCAGAAGGAAAAGAACAGATACAATGATTAACATTACCATATGTCCCGGAGATATTCCTTTCTAGGGGAAGATGTCGATCCTCATCAGTGTAACCTGTAATAAACCACTAGTAGTAAGCACCTATCATTGTCACAGCATCACAGAATTCCACATAAAGCTGTTCTTGATATCTAATCCAAACTTTCCATATGAGGGAAGTAAAGCACAGTACAGTTAGTCTTCGATTGTGAATAAGAATTAGGTCTTTGCAGTCAGATTTCCTGAATATGAATCTGACTGTTTAACATCTGTGTGAGCATGACTAAAATTAGAATCCTGTGAACCTTCAAGGTCTTCACTTTTTAAAAGGGCACAGTTAGATGTGCCAGTAAACCATACAATGCAGTGTTTGGTACTTACAAAACACTCATGAAATGTTAGCTGTTATTTTAAGTGTGTTGGCTTTAGATTAGATGGCTCCTTAAAGTTTCCTGCTATTCCGTTCATTGTGCCATATCACCCAATTCATAAGTCTTTTTCATTCATCGGTAGTTTCAAACTGGCTTTATTATGATTTTAACTTTTAAATTAAGTAATTATGGTTAGGTAATTAAAACTTCATAGTAACTATAACCATGAGATTCAGATTTTGGCTCTCATTTTGAAGAGGCACTGAAAACTGCATATGTGATAAATGTTTTGTTAAAACGAATGCATCCCATCTGGCTCATTTCATTATATGCCCCCATATATCACATCACATAGTTTCTGTACTCAATCACTCATCAGCAACTTGAACCTCTTAGGAATCTGATGTTAAGGTAAGTTAGAATAACTCAAGACAAGCTGGGCTTGATGGCACATGCCTGTAATTCCAGCACTTGGGAGGCTGAGGCAGGAGGATCACTGAGAGTTCGAGGACAACCTGGGCTACAAAGTGACCTTAAGGCGCCAGCCCTGAACTGCGTAGTAAAACCCTGTCTCAAAAAGACGAAAAAAAAAAAAACAAAAAATGCCACTGAGGAAGAACAAACCTTTCCTGTCTTGACAATTGTTGGGGTATTTGAAATAAGCTCATTGCTTCTGCTATGTCCCTTTGAAAGTCATATTTAGTATTAAGGTATTAACCCTCATCAAAAGTTTTGTTGTTGTTTTGTTTTGTTTTGTAATTCCAGATACTCAAAGCCTGTGGGAGGAGAATCATACATTTGAGGCCAGCCTCACATATGCGAGGCCCTGAGTTCAATTCCCAGTACTACCAAGCTAAACAAAAAAAAAAAAAAAAAACAAAGGGAGATCATTCTCTACTATTCAGAACGCATTAAATCCCCAAATTAAAGACTTTGCTTTTTTTTCATTAGTATATGTTTGCAATACATAATAATTTTTATTCACTTTAGGAAATTGGTACATACATATACCACATCTTGATCATTTTTATTCCTTTAATCAAAACCCCCACCCACCCTCCTCTCTACTTCTTACATAGTTCCCCTTATCTCCTCAGAGTGCGCCTCCCTTTTTTTCTACCATCTTTCATTTTGCTTTTTATTTATACTTTGAATCTCTCATATTAGCGAAACATTCAATATTTAACTTTCTGCATTTTATTTATTTCACTTAGCATTATGGACTCAAGGTACATTCACATATAGTTGAATCCAATTTATTCTTTGTGGCTGAGCAGTACTCCATTGTGTATATATACCACATTTTCTTCATCTGTTGATGGATATGTAAGACACTTCCAAGATTTAGCTATTATAAGTTGTGGTGCTATAACATGGTATGTATATGTCAGTGAAATACGATGTCTTTAACTCTTAACAGGAAGTCACCCAAAAGAGACAGAGTTGGGTCAAATGAAATTTCTACCTTTAG
The DNA here is from genome assembly GCA_004363535.1 of Dasyprocta punctata. Lineage (NCBI taxonomy): Eukaryota > Metazoa > Chordata > Mammalia > Rodentia > Dasyproctidae > Dasyprocta > Dasyprocta punctata. Next base: position 79,689 of record RJWM01002505.1, on the reverse strand, counting down.
TTTTCTGAGGAATCAGTATACTGATTTCTATGGTGATTATGGTCATACTAATTTACATTGTCGCCAACAGTGTGGAAGAATTTCTCTTTCCCCACCACTTTGCCAGCATTTGTTGTTTTTTGAGTCCTTGGTAGTAGCCACTCATACTGGACTAAGGTGGAATCTCAGTGTTTTGATTTGTATTTCTCTAATGGCCAAAGATGCCCAACAGTTTTTCGTGTACTTTTGACCATTTGTGTATCTGGTATGTGTCTATTCAGTTTCCCAATATTTATTTAGGTCTTTTATTTATTATCTTTTTATTTTAAAGAGAAAAATAAAACAATTTCAAAACAGGTTAGTAGGAGAGTTACAACAATTAACACATTGCATATTGTTGTCATTGTAGTAGTAATTGAGAGTACAAGATATAGGCATGATATCTTATCCAAACAATATTATCACAAACCTTTCTTTTCCATGAACTAAGACAAACTAGCTGTATAACTATCTTAACTATCTTGTATATACATATATATTTTTTTCTTTTTTCTTTCCTTTCTTTTCCCCTGTCCCCATCACAGTTTGTCATTTCTTTTGAGTAGTTTCTTCCCAATTCACAATATCTGTTACACATTTTGGATTGTATTTGCTCATTCAGTTTCTTACACTAGTGAGACAATACGATGTTTACACATATGGGACTGATTTACTTCACTTATCAATGTGGTCTCAAGTTGCATCCATTTACCTATAAGTCTCCAGTTTACCCTTTATAGCTGCATAATACTCCATTTAAAAACACATCTTTTTTATCCATTCTTTGATTGATGGGTATATGGGTTATTTCCAAGATTTAACTATTACAAATTGTGCTGCTATAAACATGAGTGCACATATATCACTGTGGAATGATGTTTTCATTTCTTCTGTGAAGACACCCAAAAAGGGAATAGCTGGGTGGAATGGAACCTCTAATCCTAGGTTGTTTGTCGGTTTGTTTGTTTAATTTTTGAGAATAAAACAATAGTCAATTAAAACAGTGAAAATGATGCAGGACATCAAAACAAGGTGATAGGAAATCAACAATGTTTACCATAATGCCTCTTGTTACCCTCAAAATAGCTGCCCATACCATCAGACATAATAAAATCAAACAAAACAGAACAGAATAAAGTCAATCAAAACAAAACAATGAAAGTGATACAGAACTTCAAAACAAGATAATAGGAAATCAGCAATAGCTACCATAACATATCTTGTTATCTTTGAAACAGCTGCCATGCCATCAAATATAATAAAATCAAACCAAACAAAACAGAATAAAACCAATCAAAACAGAACAGTGAAAACTATGCAGGACTTTAAAACAAGACAATAGGGAATTAACAGTGGCTGCCACCTTTGCTTTTTAGACAGTTCCTCCCCCTTAGCTTTCACAGTATCTGTTATACATTTTGGATCCCACTAACTCCTTTGGGTTTTTATACTAGGGAGACATGATGCTCACCTATGTGAGTCTGAACCATTTCACCCAAAAGCATGCTCACAAGTTACATCCATTTACTTACAACAGCCTTGTGATTATCTTTCTTTACAGCTTTATATAAAAATGTTGCATCTTTCTTGTCCATTCTGTGTTTGATGGGAGAGCCACCCCTGCTTTTTCAGGTTCCCTGTTGCATGGAGCATTGTTTTCTCTCCTTTGACTTTCAGTCTGTGAATTTCCTTTCGAGTTAATGTGTTTCATATATACTGCATATTGATGGATCTTGTTTCTTGATCTATTCTTGTGCTTCTTTTTATTGGTGAATTGAGGCCATTGACATTAATAGTTATGGCCAACATGCACTGGTCTGTCTCTTCCATGCTTTTTTCCTGATGTTGATGCCCTACTTTTCCCCTTCCTTCAATTGTTTGTCTTGCTTGGTGATCCCACTTGACCATTTTTACTGGAACCGTGGTCATTTTATCTCTCTGTGGCATATCTTTCAGTACTCTTTGTAGGATTGGTTTGGTGGTCATGAATTCCTTGAGCTGTTCTTTGTCATGGAAGTATCCTATTTCTCCATCAATTTTGAAAGATAGTTTTGCAGGGTACATCAATCTGGGTTGGAAGTTTTCTTTCAGGACTTGAAATACTTCACTCCAAGTTCTACTTGACTTGGTGGTTTGGGTTGAAAAGTCTGTCATGGTTCTGATGGGTTTTCCTTTATAGGTGATCTGTTTCTTTTCTCTAACAGCCTTTAATATTTCTGTTCTTGTGCTGAATTTCTGGGATCTTGATTATCATATGTCTGGGTGTAGATTTATTTTGGTTATAAGGAGTTAGAGTTCTTTGTACCTCACTTACCTGTATGTCAAGTCCTTTTCCCAGGCTTGGGAAGTTCTCTGTTATTACTTCTGTAAATAGTCTCTTTGTGTCATTTGTGTTAACTCTTGCGTTTTCACTGATACCTGTCACTCTTAAATTATTTTTCTTTGTGTCATCTTACAGCTGTTGAATTATTTCCTGGTTCCTTGTTATTTTTAAGAGATCTTTCATGATTGCTAGCTGCTATCCTGTCTTAAGGTCTGAAATCTATCTTCAGTTTCTTTCAAGCAGTTTTTACAGCTTTCTGTGAAGTTTTATTTATTATTATTATTTTAAAGATAGTAAAATCCAACAGAACATAACAGAGCATAACAGAACAAAGTCAGTCAAGACAAAGCAGCAGAACTGCTACAGAACTTCGAAGAAAGATAATGTGGAAACAATAGCCATTATACTGTATCTTGTCTTCAGAATAGCTGACCATTCCAATAGGTATAGTAGAATTGAAACCAAAAACAAAACAGAATAAAACCAATAAACACAGAAAAAATAAAGCAAAATAATAATAATAATAATAACGATCAGAGTAAAGCAAAACAGAGAGAGCCATATTGGGCCTCAAAGACAAAACAGAAGAGAATCCCCCATACTTGTTGCATTGCCTACTGTCACCTTCCAAAGAGATGCTCAGGTTGCTGACCAGAGGCCTGCAAAATCTACAAAACAATACTAGCAAATAGTTGCTTGATGTTCCCTGGCTACTATCAATTTTGCCGGACCTCCAAAACAGCAGGTTGCTGACGGGGACGGTGTGGGGGAGTGTTTGTCCCTGATTCCAAGCCCAAGCACCGGTGCCCTTGGGCCCAGTGGGCTGGGCCCTGGAAGAGGGCATTCTCATTCTCCTCCGTCAGTGAAGTTTTTAATTTCCTGGATACCTCTTTGAGTCAGTTTCATGCATTACAATTCTCTATATTGTTCATTCAAGGTTTCCCTCATTCTCCTGTGCTCCTTTTTTTTTTTAATCTATGTCTTCTTTAGATACACTCAGCAACCCTTTTATTATGTTTGTCATTTCTTCTTTTACCTGAGATATTATTTCTGATCTGATTTCATTTACAGCCTCATGAAGTAGTTTACTTACTTCAGTTGCCATCATCCCAGAAATTTCAGGTGTGTGACTTCCACTTTGTTCCATGTCTATGTCTTTTGGACTTATTCTGTGTGGATTGCCTTTTGTTCCCTCATCTTGACATTTTCGTGGGTTCCTCCAGACAAGTGGATTGTTGTGGGGTCCCAGGTGCTTCACACATTGGCTAACTGTCCACAGTATAGGGGGATGGGATGGGTCAGGCACCTGGGTTTCTCCTAACCCAGGTTCCTGGGGAGGCAATGGGGTGCAGGGTGGGCTTCTCCAGACAGTTGGGCTTCTCCAAGCCATCGCTGACTGGTTCTCCCAGCCTGGGCTGGCTGCTGCTTCTCCCCACAATCCTTGCTGGCTACCCAGGGGAGAGTCCCAGTGGCGGACTGTGTGCGGGGCTGGGCTGGCATGTGTGCAGGGGCTAGGCTGGCTGCTTCTCCCTGTCTGTGCTAGTTACCTAGGGGAGAGTCCCAGTGGCGGACTGTGTGCGCATGGAGGCTGGGCTGGCTGCCTCTAGTCCTAGTTTTTAAAGAAATCTCCACACTTGATTTCCACAGTGGTTGCTCCAGTCTGCACTCCCACCAACAGTGGAGAAGGGTTCCTTTTTCCCCATAGCCCTACCAGCATTTGTTATCAGTTGATTTCTTCATAATATTTCTGAGGCGAAATGAAATCTCAGTGTTGTTTTAATTTGCATCTCATGAACAATCAATGATGTTAAACATTTTTTCATGTATTTGCCATTTGTATTTCTTTATCCGAGAAATGTATATTCACCTCAGATGCCCATTTTTGGATTAGATCTTTGAATTTGGGGCAGGGGGTCTGATTTTTTTTTCATTTCTTTATGTGTTCTAGCTATAAGTCCTTTGTCTCAGGGACCAGCTATAATTTTTTTCCTGTTCTGTGGGTTGATTTTCCACCCTGTTGGTGATTTCTTTTGTTGTGCAAAAACTTTTTAATAAGGTGAGATCTCATTTGTTGATTCATTGTATTTCCCTTGTAGTTTGGGTTTCATTTATTAAGTCTCTGCCTACACCTATGTCTTTAAGATTTCTACCTCTTCCAGTAAATTTAGTGTTTCTATTTGAATATTTAGATCTTTGATCCATTTTGACTTAGATGAGTGAATGATGATAGACATGGGTCTAGTGTTAGTGTTCAGGATGTGGAAAGCAATTTTTTCAGCACAATTTATTAAAGAGACTATCTTTCTTCCATGTTTGGTTCCTTTGTCAAAGATAAGGTGCCTGAGTGTGTTTGGGGTTGCATCCTCTATTTTGTTCCACTGATCCTCAGGCCTGTTTTATTTATTTATTTATTTTTCCACCATTACTATGCTGATTTTTTATACTAGCTTTGTGGTATAATTTCAAGTTTGGGATTGTGAAGCCACCTGACTTGCCTTTGTTTCCCAGAATTGCTTTTGCTATTCTAGGTCCTTTCTAGTTCCAAATGAATTTTAAAAGTGTTTTCTCTACATCTGTGAGGTATGCTAATTGTATTTTGATTGGGATTGCTTTAAATCTGTAAAGCAGTTTTGAGAATATGATCATTTTCACTGTTGGTTCTTCCTACCCAAGAGCAAGGGATATCTTTTCATTTTCTGATAACCTCTTCAGTCTTCTTTTTTAGGGTACTATAATTTTCACCATGCAGATCTTTTACATTCTTTGACTCCGAAGTATTTCATTTTGTAGATGTTATTGTAAAGGATGTGCTTTCCCTAATTTCACTCTCTGTGAATTTGTTGCTTGTGTACAGAAGTGTTATTGATTTTTGAGTGCTGACTTTGTGTCCTGCTACCTTGCTGAATCTGGATATTAAATCTACAAGTTTTTTGGAGTTTTTTGGGTCTTCTATGTAAAGTATTGTCATCTGCAAATAATGATAATTTAGCTTCTTCCTTTCCTGTCTTTCTATTTTTTTTTCTTTTTTGGCCTTATCTAATTCCTCTGGCTAATGTTTCCAGAACTATATTGAATAGGAGTGACACTAATGGATATTTTTGTCTTATTCCTGATCTTAGAGTAAAAACTTTCAGTTTTTGACCATTTAATACTATGTCAGCTGTTGATTTGTCATGGCTTTCATTATATTGAGGTAAGAGCATCTATTCCAGTTTACTGTATTGTTTTCATCATGAATGGGTGTTGGACTTCATCAAATGCTTTTTCTGCATCTATAGAAATGATAATGTGATTTCTGTCTTTGGTTCTGTTAATATGGTGTATTACATTTATTGATTCGCATATATTGAACCATCTCTGCATCTCTGGTATGAATCCTACTTGATCATGCTGTGTAATATTCTTGATGGTTTGCTACATTCTGTTTGCCAGTATCTTCTTAAGAAGTATTGCATCTATGTTAATTAGGGAGATTGTACTGTAGTTTTCTTTTTTGGTTGCATTCTTCTGTGGTTTTAGAATCAGGGTAATACTTGCTTCCAGGCATGATTTTGAAAGTACTGCTTCCCTTTCAGTTTCTTTAAGAGTTTTCAGCATTACTGGTGTTAGTTCTCTAAGTTTCTTGTAGAATTCAACTTGTGAATCTGTCAAGACCTGGGCTTTTATTCGTTGGTAAATTTTTAATTACATTTTCAATTTCATTGGCTGATACTAGATTATTTCGAATTTTTCTGTCTTCTTGATTCAGTTTTGGCAGTTTGTGTCTAGGAATCTTTCCATTTCTTCTGTGTTTTCCATCTTCTTAGAATATAGGTTCTCATAGTAGGTATTGATGACCTCCTGGATTTCTGCAGGATCCATTGTGATTTCCCCTTTAATTTTTAATTGCTTGAATTCGGATTTTTTCCTTTTTTTGATAAGGTTGGCTAATGGTTTATCAATTTTATTTATTCTTACAAAGAATCAACTTTTAAAATCTTCAATTCTTTGTATTGTTTTCTTAGTCGCTATTGCATTAATTTCTGCTCTTTATAATTTCCTCCCTTGTATGAGCTTTGGGTTTGATTCGTTCGTTTGAGGTTCAACATTAGGTTATTTGGGGTCATTCTGTTTTCCTGCTGTGTGAGTTCATTGCTATAAATTTCCCTCATGCGACTGCTTTCATTGCATCCCATAAGTTTCAGTTTGTTGTATTGGCATTATCGTTTAATTGTATATAGTGTTTAATTTCATCCTTAATTTCCTCTGTGACCCATTGGTTGTTCAGAAGGGTGTTGTTTAATTTCCATATGTTAATTTAGTTTTTGTGATTTTATTTGTTCTTGATTTCCAGTTTCATTGAGCTGTGGTCAGATAGTATGCATGGGATGATTTCAATTCCTCTGTATTTACTTAAGCATGTTTTGTGGGTTAATATGTGGTCTGTTTTGGAGAATGTCCCATGTGCAGCTGAGCAGAATATGTATTCTAATGTTTCGTGGTAGAACATTCATTAGATACCTACCAATGCCATTTGTTCACAGGCTTGGTTTAATTCTAGTGTTTCTTTGTTGATTTTTTTTGTCCAGTTCATCTATTTGTGAGAGTCAGGTATTAATGTCCCCCACTACAATTGTAATAGTGTTTATTTGGTTTTTCATGCCCATTAATAACTTGCTTTATGTAGTTGCTTGAACCTTAAGGTTGTTATCTCTTCTTCTTGGCATTTTCCCTTAACAAGTATATAGTGACCTTGTTGCTTTTGATCTGTTTTGGCTTAAAGTTAGCATTGTCTTCAAACCCTGATTTTTCTCTGGGTTCCTGTGTGTGGAGAATTGTTTTTTGTCCTTTGACTTTTAGTCAGTGAATGTGTTTTTTGGTTAAATGTGTTTCTTGAATGCAGCATACTGTTAAATCTTGCTTCTTGAACCTTTTGCCAGTCTGTTTATTTTGATTGGTGAGTTGGATCCATTTATGTTGATGGTTGTAACTGATATGTATTGGCTTTTTTTTTTTTCTCATGTTTTTCTGTTGTTTGCTCCCTGTCTTTTTCCCTGTTTAATTGCTTGTCCTGCCTGGGGGCTTCTTTCTATTGATGTGCATGTGTTTGTGGTCTTTGTTACCTGTTTCTAATGTTTTTCAGAGAATTCTGTAAAGCTGGTTTGGGGATCATCAGTTTCTTCAGTTCTTTGTCATGGAAGTATCTTACTTCTTCATCAGTTTGGAAGATAGTTTTGTGGGGTACATCCATCTGAGTTGAAGATTGTTTTCCTGTAGGGCTTGAAATACCTTACTGCAAGCTCTTCTTTGAGTGTTTGAGTTAAGAAGTGTGCTGTGCTTCTGATGGACTTTCCTTTATAGGTGATGCTTCTTTTCTCTAGCTGCTTTTAATATTTTGTTTGCTGAATTTCTGGAATCTTGATTATTATATGCCTTGACATAGATTTATTTTGGTCATGGTTATTTGGAGTTACATATACTTCAAAAAATTTGTATGTCAAATTCTTTACCCAGGTTTTGGAAATTTTATGACATTATTTCTGTGAAGAGATTTTTAATGGCTTTTGTTCTGTCTCCATCTTTCTCATCAATTCTGATCAATTATGTTGTTCTTCATTGCTTCATCCTGCAGCTGTAGGATTGATTTTTCATGGTCTCTTGCTATTTTTAAGATACCTTTCTTTTCCTGGTCACTAATCGTGCTCCTATCTTCTAGATAGATATTCTATACTTTTCTTCATTCAGTCTGCTACGTATACTTCCAATGGAGTTTTTAACCTCCATTTCTTTTTGGATCTGTTTTATTGATTCCATTTCTTATCTATGTTTGGCATTCATGTTTTCCATTGTTTTCCTGAGCTCCTGTATTTATCAGTGCTTTAATATCTTTCAGTAGTCATTTCTTTTTGTACCTTAGAGATTACTTTTTTCTATGGCCTCTTCTATTTTTTTTTTTTCTGTTTTTGGTATCATTTCAGAGAGTTCCATTTGTTAACTTCTGATTTTCTCTCTTTGTGCTTTGGACTTGTCCTGGACTTTTGGGATTACGTTTTGCTTCTTTGTCTTTTCATTTTATATTTTGTTTTCTGTGTTGATGCTTGTAGAATTCTTATGTTATATAGCTTTATCTCTGGTCTTGAGGTTTTCCTAAGAAGTGTCTGTTCCCCCAGATGTTTTCTAGATGTAAATGGTTCTTGGTCTTTATGTCTATCCCCAGAACCTACCTTCCCAATATATTAAGACTGAGGAGTTACTATTTATTTGACTTAGGGTCCATTTTTTTGGGACTGGACTATGATGATGGTTATGACCCCTTACAATCACAGTGTTGTCATATGGGGGTAGGGGGGACTGTTTATAGCATGTATGACATCCTGCTTAAAGTAGTTCAGCTGGCAGTAATAACAGACTCAAGTACAGTGTAGCTACTGACAAACTATGATCACTATTAACCTGATACCTATAACCATAGGAAAAAGATTTGCAGACATACAATATAACTCAGCTTATACCAGGAACTTGCATGTACATGATTTTCCACTTAGAGTGATTTTACAGTGTTGTGTGTGTGTGTAGGGAAGGAGTTCAAGAGGGTGGGGGTAGCATGGAGAGATGAATGAGGTTAAATATACTAGGAGCCAGGTTGGAGGGCACAGGATGATCATCCAGGTTTTGGGTAATTGTAGCACACAAGAGGGAAGAATTGGAGGAGAAGGCCTAGGAGTTTTGAAGTAAATCGTAAGAGAAGAAACAGTGTTTACTCACATGAAAGTATTTTACAGTCAAGTGAGATAGTGACTAAAGAAGATGAGTAGAATAAATTGAGATTTAAATTGTGAATGAGAAAAGAAGGAAGAAAAGGAAAATAAAGAACAAAAAAGTAAACAAAAAGATCTTCCCACACCCCCCCCAAAAAAAAGCTATATCCAAAAAAGAAAAAAATGACAAAACAGAGAGAAAACAAGAAAAGGAAAACAAACAAAAAACAACAAAAATGAACAAAACAAAATGCTAATCCAGCCTAATACCAAAAGAGAAACCAATCAGACAGAGAAGAATGGAAGTATTTAAATTCTAGTGCCTGTAGTTCTGTGGCAGGTCCAAATTGGTTCCCAGAAATGTATACTGTGGCCAAGATTGCAGGTGGATTTTTGCTAGGTTTGGGTCTAATCTCCGTTTCTGGATTTGGGGGATGGGGTTGGTTTTCTGTGGCTGGAGTTCTCCCCAGTCACTTAGAAAAGAAAAAGAAAAGGAAAAACAAATACAAGAAAAGAAAGAGGGTGGCCTTACCTGCCTGCTTCTATTTTTTGTGTCTTTGTCCCTAAACACAACACTGGTCCTCCTAACTTACCACCTGTTGACTTGTATTGTTACTGTTGCGTGAGACATTTCCATACCTCTAGTTCCACCTGTCCCTCCTGTGGTCCTTATTCAGGGTCCTGCTGTGTTGCTGGCATTCCATCAAGTCTCCAGGCCCTGTGTCCCACCAGTGGAGGGAGGGACAGATCTCAGATTTCTCTAACCAGCCACACTGTCCTGGGTCAGTGGAGGAAGGGCAGAGCTGAACTCGGACTCCTCTTGCCAGCCACACTGTCCCAGGACAATGGAGGAGGAAGAGTTTTATTTTTGATGATCTAGTATTTTTGAAGTCTGTATATGTGCATTCTAGATATTACCTCTGCCTGAGAAATAGCTAGAAAAAATTTTTTATCATTTTTTAGGTTGACCATTCACTCTGTTGGTTGTTTCTCTGCTGTGCAGCAGCTTTTTGAGATAGTATCTTGTGTAGTTGGGGCTCTGTTCAAGAGGTCCTTGCCTATGCCTGTATCTTCAAGAGTTCACTGGGCTAGGGATGTGGCCCAGTGGTAGAGCTCTTGCCTTGCAAATTCTTGACTGGATCAAGTCATATGTTTCAGCCTTATTTTGCAAATGCAAGTTAAGGATTTGGTAAGCATTTATTTTAGCAGTAGTAGCAGCTAGCCTCTCTTTCCCTTTTATACCATCTTACAGACATATACACATGTAGGATAAAACTGGATTCATTTACTATATGCAGATAGCCAGATATCTCAGAATCTTAGATAATGAGAAATGTTACAGTTTTTAATACCTGTCTCAGGAAAAGCACCAGGGTGAATATTCTCAACTGGAAACTCAAATTGAACCTTAGTCTGACATTAGTTTATTTGCATCAACACAAGCAAGTTACAGTTTTCTCTTAATGAAAAACAATGTTTTAGAGTGATTAACCAACAGTATTTGGTATAAAAGCCCTTAGTTGATTTTTTTTTATTTATACTACATGGGCTTTTATGAATTTCAGTCTTTGCTTTTTTAATCAATATTTTGCCGATTCATTCTTTACAAAGACCATTTTTAACCATAACATTTTCAGCCATAAATCAAGGAAAAGTTGAGCTTTTTCAAACATTTAGAAACCAAGACTATTTTCTCAAAACATTCAGTGATATTTTCATGTCAATGCATTTTTGTAAAAACCACAAAAATGGACTGGTGACAAAAATTCTTAATTTGGGAAGGATAGTTAATTTAAAAAATAATTTGAGAAGCAAGTTGGATTAAGTGCTCAGAAATGAAGGGTCATAAAGAAAATGCAGTAAAAAGATTTCTTCCCACTGTTACCTACTAATAATAGAATGTGTCAAAAAATACATCATTGAGGATCTTTCTATATATTCAGTGTTGCATAAGTGCTGAGAGATAGAAAAGAGTAATCTTTTCTTGGGAGAGGGCCTGGTACTGGGAATTTAACACAGGATCTTCACCCACAGACTTTATTTACTTACTTATTTTAAATTTTGAGACAGAGTCTTGCTAAGTTGCCTAGGCTGTGATCTTTCTGCCTCAGCCTCCCAGAATACTATGATTATAGACATGCATCGCCACACCTGGTGAGAGACCATGTTCTTTATCTTGAAGGAACTGGCACCTGCCTAGGGAGCCATGTTGCATATATGTGATATAACTGAGAAAGAGTTAAATGAAGTAGGTACTGAGGAGTGTACTAGACAGAGAACGGTAAAGCTAGTGTGGGAAAAGGGACAATGCATAGTTAAATGGTCATTCCTTATGCAGTTTAACATGTCCTGTGTGTCAGATCTCATTCTGGACACAGAGTTCCACAGATGTTTTCCTAAGGGTAGCCTGAAGCATGATACAAAATTCACCATATTTGAATCATGACCCTTTTTTGGCACCCCTTTCCCTCCTGCCAAATGAAATATATGGTATCCTCCATAAGGCTTCATTTTATTGGCAAATGAATTTATACTTTATCAGTGAAAGTTAACAATTGAATGCTGAGGGCTATTTCCATTTTAACAAATGATATACCTCAAGGAAAAACTGTCATTATAATGATGGAATTTCAGGATTTTAGTAGAAAGCTGGATACATTGAGGCAAAATGTACCTCAAATCACAACTACTTCACATACATAGGAATCATACTGTGTATTCCATAAAACAACAGCAACCTTAGTTTTTTTTTTCTCCCTCCTCCATCATTCATTCTTCATCTCCAGTCCTCCGCTGCACCTTTTTCAAACCCTGATTTGTATCTACTGTAGTCACAGATAGTGGATTAGTCAAGACTAGTGTTATGAATTGAACTAGTGATGCAAAGCTGTTCCTAGTACACAAAGAAAAATAGATTTTTTTCTCGCCTATCCCTACCCCCTTTCAAATTTAGAAAGCAAAAGTTTTGAAATTGCCTTAAATATCAGAAACATTAAATAACACATTTCTTTTTATTGGTACATGTTTGCAGTACATAATGATTGCATTCATTATGGGGAGTTGGTACGTGCAGACAGCATCTTGCTCTTTTTGTGTTCTTTTCCCCTCCCCTTCTCTACCCCTTCCTGCAGCTCTTGGTCCCCTTCCAATTTTCATTATATCTCTTTGTTTCCTGTTATCTTTTATTTTGCTCTTTATTTATACTTTGGATCTCACATAGAAGAGAAACCATGCAATATTTAAGCTTGTGTGTGTGACTTATTTCACTTAACAATATGGTCTTGAGGTACATCCCTTTTCCTATAGATGACTCAAAATTTATTCTTCTTCCTAGCACAATAGTCCTCCATTGTGTATAACATCACATTTTCTTTATCCTTTTATCTGTTGATGAGCATATTGGCTGTTTCTCAGATTTAGCTATTGTGCTTCTGTAAACGTGAGTATGCATGTATCACTGTAATATGACTTGAGCTATTTTGGGAAAATGCCTAGAAGGGGAATAGCTGGGTCAAGTAGAATTTCTAGATTTAATTTTTTGAGAAGTCTCTATATTAATTTCCATAGTGGTTGTACTAGTTTAAACAGTTTTCCCACCAGCAATGTAGGAAGATGTCTTTCTTCCCCACCATCTTGCCAACATTTATTATTTGATTTCTTGATGACATCCATTCTTTCTGGAAAAGATGCAATCTCAGCATTGTTTTAATTTGCATTTTTCTAATGGCCAGAGATGCTGAACATTCTTTCATGTATTTTTTTAGCCATCTGTACTACTTCTGAGAAGTATCTATTCATTTCTATTGCCTGTTTTATGATTCAGGCTTTTTTGGGGGGAGGGGCTAATTTTTTTTGAGTTGTTTATTCTAGATATTAATCCTTTGAGGAGTAGCTGGCAATATTTTTTACCCATTTTCTAGATTGTCTTTTCACTATGTTGGTTGTTACCTTTGCTGTACAGAAACTTTTTAACTATAGTCCCATTTGTTGACTTTTGATGTTATTTCTTAAGTAATTGGGAATCTGACCTGTGCTTAATCATCAAAAGTTTTACCTATTTTTATCTTCCATCAGATTGTGTTTCTATTTTAATATTTAGACCTTTGACCCATTTTTATTTTAATTTAGTATATAATGAGAGTTACAGATCTTGATTGAATTTTCTACATGTGTATAACTAGTTTTCTCAGAACCATTTGCTAAAAAAGTCTTTTCTCCAGCATGTTTTTGGCCTCTCTGTGAAAGATCAGATGACTAAATGTGCTTGGGGTTGTTTCTGTATCCTCTGTTCTTTTTCACTGGTCTACATGTCTGGTTTTGTACCAGCACCCTGCTGTTCATATCACTATAACTTTGTAATATACTAGAACCAGGGTTGTGATACCTCCTGCTTTGCTTTTGTAGGTCAGGATTGCATTTGCTATTCTGGATCTCTTGTTTCCATATGAATTTTAGGATTATTTTCTTTAATTCTATGAGGAATGCTTTTGGTATTTTGATTGAGATTACATTTAATCTATATATCAGTTTTTAAAAGTATGGCCCTTTTGACAATGTTGGTTCTGCTTATCCAGGAACAGGGATGTCTTTCCATTTTCTCATATCCTATTTGATCTCCTTTTTCAGAACACTGTAATCTTTCATAAAAGCGTTCTTTCGTTTGTTAGATTAATTCCTAATTGCTTCAGTTGAAGCTATTGTGAATAGTATTATTTTCCTAATTTCTTTCTGTGGGTTCATTATTGGTATATAGAAATGCTACTTATATTTGTGTTTAAGTTATTTTCTGTAGCAGCTGTGTGTCATCTGTGAGACCCGCCCTGCAAAGGATTTTGGAGAAGCCAAGTTCAGATATAACTCTGACCTGCTGTCAGCCTGGGGTCTGGCAAGCCAATACATTAAATCTAGTGTTTGCTTGCACCGTAACATCCTGCTGCTGAGACGATTATTTTTCATTACTTTGAGCTAGCCATCCTGAATTATAAGATGGAGCTTGTAGAAAATAGGTAAAGTGTGAAGGCCCAAGATGCTTCTAGAAAACAGCATAATAGAGATACTAAATAAAACAGGACTGAGAATTCAAGTCTTAGTTCCTAAATTTAGCTATGTCTTTACTCACTGTATTTTTAATCCCTTGGTTTCATTTACTCCTCTATAAAATATTACCAGATTAGTCTAAGGTTAGGGTAAATTACTAACAATTTAGACTATTAGAAAGTTAAACAATATAAGTAGTAAACATCCTAAAAAAGCAGTGAAAGCGGAAGCATAATACTTTATCTACTGGCAAAATATGTAGAAGTTGAAGGACAGGACAGATTAAACTTAATGAAGTATCTTAAACATTTTTCTGTTTTATCATAGGAACCAGTTTTTTAATTTTGTAATAGACAAAAAGGTATAACTTCCATGTATTGTTTCAAGAATAATAAGCAAACACCTCTTTGCACCTACCACTCAACTTGAGGAATACGTATTGTTACAACTTTGGTATTCACTTTATGCCCTTTCCCAGTATGCTCCTTTCCTCCTTTCAGTATCATATTAATTAATTTTGTAGGTTTTACATTATTTTACTCTGTGATTTTACTGCCTAACACTTTATGGTATGTAGAGTCTTTGTTTTGGTTTGTTGTTTGAGACTAGGTTTCACTGTTGACCAGGGCAGCCTTGAACTGGTGCCCTGGATTCCAGTGATCCTCCTGCCTCAGCCTCCTGAATACCTGAGATTGCAAGCCCTATCTATATCTGTAGATAACACATTATTTAGTTTTAGGTGGTTTTTAACTTCACCTATTAGATTATGTTAAATATAGTCTTTTACAGTCTGCTTTTTAGCATTATGTTTGTAAGATTGATCTGTGTAAACTGGATAAATATGGTACTATTTAAATCTTTTATTTTTAAAAAAGTACAAATTGAAGCCTTTTTTTTTTGCTTTTTGTTTTGTTTGTTTGTTTGTTTTTTGTTTTTTCAGTGAAGAGACTGATTAGAACTCGGAAGAAACATTGGTTCCAAACTTCCTGAAAGGAATATTTTTGTTTTTGTTTTTGGTATTCTGGAGCAGTCTTACCAAATACAAATAAAATGTTAAATTATGCATGTATGATTTATAAATTAGAGTACTAATTGTGCTTATTGAATAGAATGATAATAAGCAGCTTTTGAGTGAGTTTATGAGGGAAACTTACAGGTCAGTTTTAGTCTGCCCAATTTTTATACTCTAAAAGTTGCAACAAACTTTAAGGACTCCTGTGAGAGACTTAAGATAATGATCAGATGTGGTAACACATAGGGAAGGAGTTTCAAAATTTACTGTTTAGTGTTAAATGAAGGCCAAGGATCAGTTCAACAATTCGAGTAGAAGCAAACAATTATTTGGGAAGGAAAAAAATGATTAGTAGTTTACCTTACCAACAGTGGCATCAGTAATGTTATGGTCACACAGAATTTAATATTTATAAAATGCTCTCATTTGTGATCCCTTTTTAATGATAACTCTAAAAGAAAGGTAAGGAAAGTGAAACAAGTTAGTAAAAGGCACTCTTCTGATAAGTACCAGAGACTGGGTGTGACCTCAGCATTGCTAAGCCCAGTGTTCTCCTTGGTACTTTTCTGTCTCCAGAGCATCACAGCTGTAGTTTCTGCAGTGTGTAATGTTAGACAACAAGCAGACATTACTGTAACTTCTGAACACTCTTACATCCTAGGAGGGACTGAAAAGAAGAAAAGATGAATTCCTGCCCAGGAGCTTATGGTTTACTAGAGTAACAAAAAAAGACTGGTAGGAACCAGGAAGAGGCCTAAATGATTTCTAGTTAAATGCTAAACTATGTACTAAAAGTCTGCATTAGTTGTAAGCCAAAAGCAAAAGCACATATCCACTAAAACTGTGGAAATTGAAAATTAAAAGAATTTTCAAAGGTCTCGAGTTTTCTTTTAGGAAAAACATTTTTCAGTCCAACAGGTATGCTATTTCTAATTTGTCTGGTAATCTCAAATTCCCATCTAATAGATGATGAAAATATAATGGAAAAAAAACTTTTTATTTTTAAAGACTAATGTGTTAACTAAAAAAATTATCCCTATTCTGGTCTTTGGTCAATTAAAGACTCATTTAAGTATCAGAAAACTCATAGAAAACTTCTGTTTCTATATTTTTATTAAGAGTTTTCCATGTCTTTTACTGAACTTTTCACTTGGCTGTGGTTGATACTCTTTGAATATTTGAAAGGTAAATTTTAAAAGCTTTATTCTAAATCATTAGATTTCTGGTCACTGCCTTCACTCTCAGATACTGAGTTCTAACCACATAAAAGTTGTTGATAATTTTTAATATAGACTTCACTTTCTTTAAATTTCAGATTTTCTTTCTTTTGTTGCTATTTTATTGTATTCTTGAGTCAGTAAAAGCTTCTAAGTGGGAAATTTTGTTCCTCTTCATCTGTCATGAAGCTACTTAAATATGTAGGTGTTCAGTCATAGCTTGATGCCAGACAAGTAGAGCCTCAGGTAAATGCCATTCACCGCTAAAGTCTGGAAGGACCATTATGGTGTGACCATTGTGTTGTAACATACAGGTCTGGAGGCAGGACTCTTAATTTATTGGCTGCATGTCTTATGATTTCTTTCCACAAAATACAGTTTAAAAAAATTCAAAGTATCATTGTGCCCCAGAAAAGTATTCTCAAAATTAATTTATCCTCTCACTTCAAGTTAACTAAATAGTAATGACATATTAGTCAGTTTCGAGATAGATGATGGTAATGTGCTTTATTCTTCAGAATTAACATTTTTTCAGATCCTTAAGGGAAAAAGCCTTCAGGCTTGTAATATCTTACAGAGCTAGAAAGAGCCATATTCCAGTTTAATCTGATCTTCCATGAATTCTTAACCTGGATCATTAAACGCCATCAAAATGCATTCTTGGGCTAGAGATCTAGGTTAGTGCTAGAGTGCTTGCCTAGCCTGTGCCAGCCTCTGGGTTCAGTCACTAGTATGGCAAACAAGTCCATGAAACGCATTCTTTATTAAGAAAGTAATTATTTTAACATCTTTCCCAAATTGTATTTTGATCATCATAATCTGTTCAAGTACTTGAAGTATATATAAAACTACCCCTATTTTTTTGATACGAAGCAGATTCAGAGTTTAAATGAGTTAAAAGTTAATGTAGCAGGGCTAGGATTTCAAACTAGATCTTGGTTTTGATTCTGTGTCTTATTTCCACTACCCTTCTGTGCTTTCTGTTGCATGAAATTGCATAAGTGAATGTTTACTTCTCATATTTTTTTCAAAAGTGCTCTGTTTTGTAAGTTAGGGCATTTCTGTGTATCTTTATGGATTTGGACACCTTCAACCATAAGAAGCTCCCTTTGAAAGCTTCGTGAACAATTTTTACATCACATAAGGATTTAAAAATGTGATCAATTAAGTACTGGTCCCAGAGAAAAGATCAGAAAAGAAACACAGGCACCACCATACCCACAGCTTTTTAATGTTTTATACACAAAATTTTATAGAGTCCCTGCAACAAGCAGCACACATGCCTATGTATCATGGAACCAGTTTCGAAGTCCTGTATCTCCATCTTAGAGCCATAATTTCATCTCCTCCAGTGACAGAGTGAAATGTACAATAGCAGCAAGAGATGTTTACAAATGAAATACTTGGTAAACAAACTGTAAAAATACACCACAATAGGGTTTGGGATTTAGCTCAGTGGCGTAAGTGCCTGCCTGGCAAATGCAAGGTTGTGAATTCGATCCCTGGTACCACCCAAAAAATTTTTTTTAATTCTTTTAAAAATACACCGTGATAACATTCAGATTGCACCAAAATTCCCATATCCATACTGATGAACTCAGAAATTCATTTGACTTGGAAGATTTTGAACACATTTTAGAATAGGTAACCTTTTTTCTCCTTCTCCCTCTTCCTCTTTCTCCTCTTGTACTTCTTGTTCTCATTGGCAATAGTGGAGGTTGAACCTAGGGCCTTTGCATTGAGTTACATCCCCAGCCCACTTTTAATTTGGAGACAAGTTCTTGCTAAGTTACTAAATTGCCCAAGATGGGCTTGAACTTGCAGTTTTCCCACCTCATCCTTTCAGGGTTCTGGGATTGTAGGTGTGTTCCACCATTCTTGGCTTAAACAGGCAACCTTAAAAGGATACACAGAAGACCAGTGCAGTACTGGAATACTCATTCTGACACTGCCAAAATGAGTGAGGTATTAACCACTGTATTATCTTCAAAGTACTGTTACAGGATGGTATTAATGTGATTTCTCTTGATTTAGTTTCTTGCCTATTTGCTAGATGAATACTTAAAAACACAGTCTTTCAACTTGATCACTTACTGACATTTTGGGCCAGGTAATTCCTTGTCATGGGGGCTGTTCTGGACATTGTATTTAGCTGGGAATCTTACTTTATATTTGTTTCTGGACATTTCATGTTAGTGGAAATCATCATACATATATGTGGTCTTTTGTGTCTGGCTTCTTGAGAGTATTTTCAAGATTCATCCATTACATTAATACTTCATTTCTTTCTATGGTTTATGGATTTTTCTACTGTTGTACAGTATTCCTTTATGTAGTTAGACAACATTTTATCTGTTACTCAGCTAATAGAGATTTACGTTGTTCCTACTAGTATGAATAAAGCTGTTGCAAATATTCATGTAAAACTTTTTGTATCGACATAGGATTTGTCTTGTGTAGTTACCCGGGAATGTGGATAGTAGGTCATATGTTAACTCTGTTTAACATTCTAAGGAGCTTCCAAACTGTTTTTCACAGTGACTACAATTTTGTAGTCTTGTTAGCAATACATGAGTTTGTTTCTCCACTTTGGTCTGCACTTACTTTTGTCTTTTTCTTACTATAGCTATCATTGGATATTTCATTTTTTTTTTATTTGAATTCTCGAAAAGACTAATGATTTTGAACATTTTCTCATACATTTCTTGGCTACTTAATATATCTTCTCTAGAGAAAGCAAAATTCATCTTTTGCCCATTTCAAAAATTAGGTTTTTTTATTATTATTTGTAAAGTGTGTTTGTGTGTGTCTATTCATTCTAGATACTGGCCCCTTATCACATATGATTCTCAGACATTTTCTTCCATTTAGAAGGTTGTCAATTCACTTTCTTGATAGTCTCATTTGACTCACAAAGAGTTTTAATTTTGATACAGTTTCACTCATTTTTATATTTTGATTGGTTGTGCTTTTGGTGTCATGCCTTTAAAAAGTTGCCTAATCAAAAATCCTTCAGAATTTCACTTAACTTTCCTTCTAAGATTGGTTTAAGTTTTATGCTTAGGTCTTTGTTGCATTTGAGTTTATTTAAAGACAGGGATTTAACTTTATCCTTTTGCACTGGAATACTTGTTGTCCCAGTACCATTTGTTAAAAGATTATTCATTTCTTATTGCATGGTCTTGATGCCCTAAATGTGTGAAATTATTTCTGAACTCTGTTCTGTTCTGTTCTGGTGATCTATGTATCTGATCTTCTGTCAGTACTATATTATTTTGGTTACTATTTCTTTGTACTGAGTTTTGGAAATACTAGTCCTTCAACTGTTCTTTTTCAAAATTGTTTTGCCTGTTTTGTGTTATTTGCAAATCTATATGAATTTTAGGGTCAGCTTGTCCCATTTCTGGGGAAAAAGCAGCACTTGGAATTTTATGCTTTAATACATAGGGATTGTATTGAACCAAGCCATCTATCTATATGAGGAATACTGTCATCATAATAATGTTAAGTCTTCCAACTCACATCAGATGTTTTTGCATTTCTGTAGATATTTAAGTACTTCTAACAAAATTTCATAGTCTGGTTAAAATTTACTTCTAAATGTTTTTGTTCTTTTCAATGCTGTCATATAATTTCTTTCATTTTCAAATTGTTTATTGCTACTGTGTAATAATACAGCTGATTTTTGGGTGTCAATTTTGTATCAGCCTTACAGAAATTGTTTATTAACTCTAATCGGAGCAGGTTGTTCACATGTTTTGGGTTTTGGGTTTTTTGGAGGGTCCTTTAGAGTTTCTATATATAAGATTATATAATCTGGAAATACAGTTTTACCTCTTTTCTTTCAGAGTGCACACTTTTTCCATTTCTTGCCTAACTAACCTGGAGCTCTCAATACAATTTTGAATAGTAATGGTACAAACAGGTACCTTTGTATGGGCCTTGATCTTTGGGGTAAAGCTTCCACTTGCACTCATAAGGGATAATGGTCTATAATTTAATTGTGGTATCTTTGTCTGGCTTTGATATCAGAATAGCATTGACCTCATATACAAAGTTAGGAAGTGTTTTTTCCATTCTTTAGAAGAGTTTGAGGATTATTGGTAATTTTTTTAAATTTTATTTTAAAGATGATAAAACAGAATAAAACCAAAACAAATCAGTGTAAGTGATACAGGATTTCAAAACACTACAAAACCAACAATAGTTACCATAATGCCTTTTGATGTCTTCAAAATAGCTGCAGATTACTTAGGACATAGTAAAAATCAAACAGAACAGAATGGAATAGAAACAATAGAGACAATAAAAACAAGACAACGAATGCAATAAAGGACTTCAAAACAAGCCAATGGGTAAATCCAAAATTGCTGCCATAATGTATCTTGCTATCTTTGAAATAGCTGCTCCTGCCATCGGATTTAACATAATCCCACAAAACAAAAGAGAGTAAAATCCAGCCCAACAAAACAATGGAAATGACATAGGACCTCAAAACAAGACCATAGGGAATTAACAATGGCTACAACCCTCAGAAGGAGATCTCCCTAGATGCCACACTGTATACTGCTGTCCTCCAAACAGATGGTTAGACCACTGGCCCTAGACCTTCAATATCACTGAAACACCAAAGCACCACAGGCATCCAATTGCATTTCACCTTGATAGCTATCATCACAGCCTGTGCTTCTCCAGATAAGCTGGACACTTATGGGAGGGGGAGGGGTTGGATTGGTACTTCTTGTTTTCCAGCCCACACGCCAGTAGGGGCTGGGGTCTGGCTGTTCCCAGTCTGGTGGTAGCCTGCGCATGGTGCTGGTTCGCAGACTGGGCTTGCTTCCTGGTGTGGCCTTGTTCTCTCTACCTCCAGTCCATGAATGGCCAGTTTTTCTATTTTTGAAGAGTAACATTACTGAGTTCAGAATTCTTTGACAGATCTTTTTTACCACTTTGAGTATGTCATCCTGCTGTTTTCTCTGAGGGCATGGTTTCTGATTTTTAAAAAATCAGCTAATAAGCTGTCTGGGTTACTTTTTGCTCGTTACCAAGACAGAATACCTGATGCCCAAAATTAGGGAAGGAAAGGTTTATTCTTACAGTTTCTCAGGAGTTTCAGTCCATACTTAAGTTGGCTCCAAGATAGCGTGGCGTGGCGGGCCTGCTGTTCATGGCGGCTGCAAGCAGCAAGGCACACTGGCGAGAGAGAGAGGAAGGAAGTGGAACAGCAAGTGGAAGAGGAAGACCCGCCTTCCCTTACACTGTATCTCAGTTCCACTCCTGGGTGTGGGCAGCATTCACATTGCTAATCCCAGCACTAGACAACAAACTGAACACAAGCAGCCCCATCAAAAGTATGAGGACTTGGGGGTACATAGCATATCACCCAATACATAAGCTTATAGAGGATTACTTGTAAGAATGAGTTGCTTCCCTCACTGATTAAGGGTCTGTGTTTAGATTTTGATAGTTTTATTGTGTCTAGTTGTAACTCTTAGAATCTGTTCTGTTTGGATTTTGTTGGGTTTCTTGAATGGTTTTCATCAAATTTGGCAAGGTTTTTTGCAGTAAGTTATTGAAATACATTTTCTGCTCTTTTCTCTCTTCTGCTATGCTCATTATTTCTATGTTGGTCATCTGTGGTATTACACAAGTCTATTGAGACTTGTTCAGGTCACCCATCATCACCCCACCACTGGCTATCATTTTACCTTTCAGTTCCTCATACTGCATAATCTCAATTGACCTATTTTCAAATTCTCAGATTCTCTCCCTCTGTGCTGACATTGCTCATGAGCCTTTCTAGTGAATTTTTCATTCCAGTTTTTGTACTGTCTTACTCCAAAGTTTGTTTGATTCATTTTTATAATTTCTGTATATTAATATTTCCAATTTAATGAGACACTGATTCCAAACTTCATTTGTATTTTTTTTTGGTATCGGGGTTCAAACTCATGACCTTGCACTTGCCAGGCAGGCGTTTATACCACTGAGCTAAATCCCTGGCCCCTGATTCCATACTTTAGTTCTTTAGTCATAGTTTTCTTTATGTCACTTAGCATATTTAAAATAGTTAATTTTAAGTCTTTGTTTAGAAAGTACAATGTCTTTCTGAGGAATAGTTTCCATTGCTTTTCCTGTGCATGGGGTATACTTTCTTCGTTGCATAACTGTGTAATTTTTTGTTGAAAACTGGATATTTTGACTACATAACCCTTGAGTTATGACTGGTCTGACACACAAACAACTTGGGTTACGATAAGAATTTTAGTTTTAAATTACTACCAAAGTCTTATTACCCTAATTCCAGACACTTGTGCTTTCAGATGGTCTCAGATACAGATTTAACCCTTTGAGAGTTTTGGAACATTACAATAACCTTTCTGTATAGGATTAACTGAAAAATTCTGGTGTTCCAAGTGTATGCATTATAGTGTGGAAACTCCAAAGTGAATCTCTTTATTTGTTGGTGATGAATATTGAAGACACTGGTTAGTGACTTTTGTTTAGCTAATTCTGTAAAGTTTATATTCTTTTTCCATTGTGAACACCCTGAAATCCCAGTTCTGTTAGCCTAATGGTCATTTAATGGTTGAACAGAACTTTGATCAAATGCCTAGAAGAAAAATATCTTCCAGTTTTTGCCTAGGGGCTCTTTGTGTGGGTAGTGGAGGGTGGCCTTCAGCTCTCACCCTGGGAGTTTAAAACCTTATGTTAGTCATTACTTATAGCTTCTATAAAGCTTCAAGATCAATAGGAAGTGATAGCTTTGGGTCTACTGAGGTCTTTCCTGAGCTTATACACAGCCTTACTCATATATGTGGCCTTCTGATTTCCAGAGCCTTTTCAGAGCCCTTATGGGACTCCCTAGCTTTTCCTTCCAAGTTCTTTGGCCTATTTTTTGCTCCCATCAACTCAGGCAGCAGCAAATTAAGATAGTATTAGCATAGATGCTGTCCACGTCACCCTTCTCCAAGCATAGCACTTTAGCACTAGCCAGTTGTGAATTAAGCAAAAACAAAGACAATGCTTTTAAGGTGCTCTTCCATGTAGCCACCAGACAGGTTAGAACAAATAATTCTTTGTGAATAAGGCCCATTCTCTTGCCTCCAGTATCAGGAATGTGAATTGGTATTTTCATGGCTACTGCTCAGCTGGAATTAGGAGATGGGACTAGATTAATTAAAATGCCACACAGTGTACTTTTTTTTTTTTTTTTTTAACTAAGAATGAGCTAGACATGTTCTTTCTTGGGGGGATAGTGTTTTTGAAGACTTGGGTTGCTCCAGGTCTTTAGTTACTTTTTAGAGTTCTGAAAAGTCTGAAACCGTTTGCCTTTTTTTCTTTGCTTTTATGAAGGGGCAGAAGCTAGCATTCCTTACTCTTAATTTTGCTGACATTACTCTCATAGTTGTTTTAAAAGCACTTTGTAAAACCCGAATGCTTTTCTCTCTCAAGTCTCTCCCAGCTCTCAATAATTAAAAATGCTCTTACTCTAATCCAAGATTAGACCTCTTTCACGCTGTTTTGCCACTTGTCTTTAGAATTTCATGATTCCTATACATTAACAGTTGTCTAAAATTCAACTTTAGAACAAATGAGCTTTTTGTAGAGAATGATGATTGCTAGAAATTATAGATTGATGTTGTAAGAAATTTCTGAACTTCCATCAAAATATTTGGTGGACAGGGCAACTGACCCATATGTAAAGCCACTAGTGTATGGTGGTACTGCCACCAAACCAACAGGTTTAACAGTAGTGATATCTTTTTCTGTGTGATAGCATTTGAGCAATTGATTACAAAGTTTTCTCAACTCCCCTGAAGAACCATCAAGAACTGTATATAGTGAGCAGGTATGGTGGTACATGCCTGTAATCCCAGCTACTTGGAAGACAGGGCTGGAGATCCCAAAGTCAAGGCCAGTATGGGTAATTTAGTGAGACCTTGTCTCCCAAAAATTAAAGGGTTGGGGATTTAGCCAAGTACTCCTTGGTTCAATTTCCAATACCACAAAATAAAACTATCAAGTAGGAGCTCAGAGAGTTTAGGGCAATATAGAGAAATTAAACTACGTTTTAGTAAATACCTGTGTCAACAGAAGCGTTCCTCTGAAGAAAAGAACTTTAAAAATTATTTCAAATGCTACTTCTTGTGTTGTAATTTTATGTTATTTTAGAGAAATTAATGGCAAATAGATAAGTATTAATACTGGTGATAAGAATGTTGTGTTTCTGGTTGGGTATAATTAATCAATTTGCATATGTTAAACCAGCTTTGCATTACACAGATAAATCCCATTTGGTCACAATGTATGGTCTTTTTGATGTGTTGAATTTGGTTTGCTAGTATTTTATTGAAGATTTTTGCAATAATGTTGATTAGAAACTGGCCTATAATTTATTTATATATTTATTGGTATTCTATCTGTCTAGCTTTGGTGGTCCTGGCCTTGAAAAATGAGTTTGGAAGTATTTCTTTTAGCTGCCTTAGAAGATTTTAAGTAGAAGATTTTAAGAAGCAGTAATAATAATTCTTTGAATGTTTGGTAGAATTTAACTATGAAGCCATATGTTCCTTCATTCTTTGTGTTGATAGGGTTTTAATTCTTACGTCAGGCTCTTTGTTATGATCTCTTAAAGCTTTCTATTTTTTTCCTGATTCAATCTTGGTAGATTATATTTTTCTAGGCATTTATTTTCTTTTGCATTATGCAATTTGTTACCATAACATTGTTCATACTAGTCCCTCAATCTTTGTTTCTAAAACATTAGGATATCTCCACTTTAATTTTTTATTTACATATTTTCTTTTTTCTTAGTTTACTTAAGTTTTGTCAGTTTTGTGTTTTCATTCTCCCCTCCCCAAAGAACTGACTTGGTTTTACTTATGCCCTGCCCCCCGCATGGATTTTCTGTTCTAAGAATTTTATTTCTAATCTGATGTTTATTATTTCTTTTCTTTCTCTAAGTTTGGCTTCAGTTTATTGTTTTTTTTAGCTCCCTGAAGCATAAAGTTCGGCTCTTTTTTTTTAATGTAGGCATTTTTTGCTACTATAAAATTTCCCCTTAGAACTGTTACTGCTGCATTCTATAAGTTTTGTTATTTTGTGCTTCTTTTGTCAGTTGTCTCAAGACATTTTTAAATTTGCTTTTCGGTTTGTTCTTTGGTCCATTTGTTGTTCAAGAGCATATTATTTCCATGTATTTATAAATTTTCCAAGATTCTTTCTTCATTTCTAGTTTCATGTGACTGTGACTTAAAAAAAAAAGCACTAGATATGATTTCAGTCTTATTGAATTCTTTATCATGTATGGCCTAACATGATCTATCCTGACAAATATTCTATAGTGAATATTTTGTGTTTCT
Source organism: Dasyprocta punctata (assembly GCA_004363535.1). Classification (NCBI taxonomy): domain Eukaryota; kingdom Metazoa; phylum Chordata; class Mammalia; order Rodentia; family Dasyproctidae; genus Dasyprocta; species Dasyprocta punctata. The sequence goes on along the minus strand of RJWM01002505.1, from coordinate 53,980 downwards.
AAATACCAATAACTAAATTAACTCCTATATAAATGCAGTACATAAGCTTGAAAAGTTTTTAAAAACTACCTCATCTTTTATGAAATGGCAGATATCTTTAAAGATTTTTTTTTAGCTTGATAGCACATAAAGCAGCAGAGAAAGAATTTAAACATTTTACACCTGGATCGGACACAAGCCAATGAAAGTAGCTTTATGAATAGTGGTAGAGATCAAAACTCATCTTTTGAAAAATACTTTAGGTAATCTTTAATCATGTGTGTGAAAAATGTGACTTTTCTTTACAATCTGGTAGCTTTTCTCTGTACCAAACTTTAGCCTTGTTTTTTTTAAAATTACTCAGCAGGATAAGTTGAAACCACAAATACCAGTTAAATTAAAATATACATATTCCATATATGCTTTTCTAATTTAGTGCATAGGTTTCAAATGTTTATTTCTGAAATTCATAATAAGTGTTACTTTAATAGAAATAAAAATTGTTTTTGTTTAAAAATCCAAATTGAAAAAATAATTATTTTTAGTACATTTCTCTGTTAGCACTCATGAATATGTACCACACGGCTCCTTATCACATAAACAATCCATTAATAAAAGTGAATACAGTGCTTCAGTTTTGATGATTGACAGAAGTGACTGAGCACTTGGGGAAATAGGAGAATGCTTTTGCTGAAAGATGGTTGAGGAAGATTCCAAGGTTTCACACACATGATTAAATCTTCTTTGGTCAATTTCAGTAATAGAATAAACAAAAACCTAGTCTAGAGGCTCACTGTAAACATTTAGTACTGTATATATTGCACTTGTTGAATGAATAACTTGACTTGGCATATTAGAGAAACACTGAGAAAACCATATTGATAGACAGTTGGTATGAGAAACTAGTGAGAGATACAACTCAGATTTTTTACAAGGGCAGCGAGATTTTATACAGCCTTGTAAATGAAACATGTAACTGTTCGTGAAGATGAAGTATAGCAGTGGTTTTCAAACTGTTTACTTACAAAATTTGATGTTAAGCCTAATATAAGTATTGTCTATAACTTTTGTTATAGTCGTATTGGTTTTACCAGTAGTTTCATTCATCTTTTTTTTGTTTGTTTGTTTTAAACCATGAATCAAACTCAGGACCTCATGCTTGCCAGGCAGGCGCTGTGCCACTGAGCTGTATCCCCAGAAGTTTCATTTATCTTACCAATCTCTTGCTAGATGTTATCAATCTAAATGTATAAAAGAAGCATGTCAACTTTACTTGTTTCACATAAAATGTAAATGAAAAGATTTTTTTTGCTGAGGGTTTCAAAACTTAAGAGGAACAGAATCTGAATGAGTTAAAAGTAAAGGCAGAGGGAAGAGTTAGGATCTAAAATTTTTTGGAACTGTTGACACAAAAAATTCTTGGACGTACTAGAATTTTTTCAGGGGGAGGGAGAGCAGAAGATGGGGATGAAAAAAAGAATTACACTGTGTTATGTACATGTACCAACTCCCGACAGCGAATATAATTATGTAAGTAAACATGTCCTAATAAAAAAGTGAAAAAATTTTTGTCATAATTATTTAATGGTACCAGATATTAGATGCTTATAACCACTAAAGCATTCAAAGTATACTCTTGTATTCATCACTCTGGGTCAAAGTGACACTAAGGCTGTCCCTCTTTAGAATGAAAGCCTTTATTTTTGTGGAATACTTGCTTTTAATGTAGATGTCCAAGAACCTTCTTCCTTTCTTGTGTCTTCTGTTTTTTCCATTAATGAGTGAATGAGTGAATGAGTGTCTCACTGAATATGCTTAAGACAAAAAAATCTTTAGTGAGAACTTATCTGTAGTAAATGTTAAACAATAATGCCTTATTTTAAAAACACTACAGACAATGAGTAAGGAAATAGGATGAATATATACATATACATATGTATATGTGGATATATGTATCATTTATTGGGGTGGGGAATGGGAAGAACAGCTACCAGTGGAGTATATGGAAAGAAAAGATAGATCCCCAGATCCTGACATGCTTTACTGAAGACAAATTTCTTACTTAGTAATGCAAAACAATTTGTTAACTTGTGTGTTTTCAGATTAAAGAACTGTTCATCTGGGTTAATCAGGTATTGAAGAAAATATCGCTTAAATTTTTTGTTATTTATTTCAGGATTTTCACTTAGCTATTAACCAGAATTTCAAAATTTAAGAACTACTTCTAGTTTTGAAAGTCTAACAACTGTAAGAGAATTGAGAAGCAGGAGAAGATAAAGACTAGGAATGGCTTATGAACTTGTGGCAGCTCTATCACTTAAAGAGATAAATTACAGTGAAATAATGAAAGTATATATTTTTCAGTAACGACAACTAAAATATTAATACAACATTTTCTGTTGAATATAAATGCTATTTTGGATGTACTATGCAAAATTTTAAAAGGTAAAAAGTGTGGAAAGTAAAGGAAGAGAAAGGAAACATGGCATTTCCCTATTTATAGTTTGTGATGAGTTTAAATTACCTTTTGCCAGTTCCGTTACAAGCTGAAGATTACACAATTGTTTTTGAATTGTTCAACATTATTTTTCACTTACTTTATCCAATTTTAGCTTTTTCATACTGTATCAGTTTTACATAGAATAAAATACGTATTTCCTTCATTAAGCTAGCAAATGGAGTTTTTTTTAAAAAGTGTTTGAAAGGGAAATGGAAGCTAGAAGAAATAAATTCCTATCACTATTATACTTCCCCAAACTAAATTTTAATTTTCTTTGTGTATCATCTTCTTTCAAACTATTTACCATTGTGTGGAAAAACAGACTTGATTTTCTATAGCAAATACATGGCAATACATTGTAAAAATAAAACTTTGAACCTATTTAAAAGTTCGTACTTTTTTTAGCACTTTGGCCTAAGAACTGACTGAGGAAGTGAAGAAGTACCACTGCTGCCTCAGCATTATTTCAAAATTTCGTTCATAAACTATACAGTTTCTAATACCATGTAGCTGACACATTTTGGAATGTTAATTATTGAAACAAACACACCTACTAATCAAAGTCTAATGTAAATCATACACCCTAGTGCGATCGTACAAACAGCCTATGTACTGTGACCTACTCTAGTCTCAGTACTTTATGCATATGTTCTTGCTTTTGGGCTCTAAAAAATGAAAACCTAGATATGATGATGATTACCACTAAGGTTTTTCAGAAAAATGTTTAGAAAACAGGATAGAATAATTTAGTAATTAATACAAAATTTGAATCTTTTATGGAGGAAAAAAATTATGAGCAACAAAAAACAAGTAAAAGAAACATTATCATAGGACTAAAGGATTGCAGGAACTGAAAATGCAAAACTTCTTGCACATAATGGGCTAATAACTGGAGTTGGAATAAGGGAAAAACTAAGACTAGCTCTGAGGATCTAAAAATTAAAATCAGCATTGTTAAAGTGATCTGCTTTGCCATTTGGGCTTGGGAGTTAAGTGAAATTGCTGTATGTACTTGAAACTGGCTGTCTAAAAATATTTAAGGTACTATAAAAGATGTAGGTTTCCACAATTTATGAAAAGTTGGTTCAAAAATCAGGTGAAGAAGGAGCCAGAAAAGCCAAGTCTGCACAGTTGTGTTCTCCTGTTTTAAAGGACCTATAGCTTTCAGTGTTGCTATAGTTTCAAGAGCTTCTTATCTATAGAAGCTGTTAAAGATACCTATCATTTCTGTAGTTGGTCATTGTTTTGCTGCAGATATGTGACTTAGAAAGTTCTTTTAAACCAGATGTGGTGGCATACACTGTATGCCTATAGTCCCAGTGATTTAGGAAGGATGAGGCAGGAAGTTCACAAGTTCAAGGCCATCCTGGGTAACATAGACCTGGTCTCAAAAAAAATAAATATGTGTGTATCTATTTTTATTTATTATACAATATATTATATATACAGTATATTTTATATATGCATATGTATATATATGTATATTTAGGAGTGTAACTGTCCGCCATGCATGAGAACCGAGGTTCAAGCCCCAGTACTCAAAACAAAAAAACTTTTTGATTTTTAAGAGTCCTTTGGGGTAGCATTTGTTTAAAATGTTTGATTTCATTGATTATAGGGTTAGGTTGATATTAATGAAAGCCTGACACATTACCTTATGTGTGTCACTCATTTTAATATTTATTCATTGATCTTTGAATGGATGATATATTCTGAACTTTTCAGTGACAGCTGATACTGGTTTATGGTATGTAACCTTGGGGAGACAGTTTAAGGAATACTTAGTGACAAGTTTCATCCGAAGAAAAGGGGCTTATTACCTGATTTTTCCTTGAAGTGGGAAGAAGCTCTCCAAGGTTCAAATACCAAACCCCGATTTCTAAGCCCTAAACAAGTATTATTTGAATCACTGTACTTTCCTTTCTTCTGATCTTGCTAATTAAGGTCCATTTGCTATTTTCTACATATTCTCTGGATATTTTCTGTTTCTTAGAGCAATTTAAGTGGACTTCAACTGAAGTAAGTTCAAATCCATTTTTAGGTATTGTGACCTTTAAAAATTACATTTAAAAGATACTAAAATAATTAAAGGACAGTGACTTTTTCCACTGACAAAATTTTAACATCGCATATTGACAATGTCTGTTAAAATGTTAAGGTTAATGAAAGTGGATTGGAACATTTTACAGCAATATACAAAACAATACCTGTAAAAACTTGAGTTTATAAGCCCTTCTTTCTCTGATGATCTGTTTTGAAAAGACATTCTGACTTTGTCTGTAGGCATTTTTTATCTGTGACAGGCTAGGTAGGCAGGGAGTAAACAACTTACTGTAAATGGGCTGTATGCCAGCTGGCTTCAAGCAGCATCAAGCTTGTGATTTGCAGTCAGGGTTAGGAAAAAGCCTTTTAACCTGTTCATTTCCGCTGCTCTTAAATATGGGGAAAGGCATAACTGTACCAATTTATTAAGTACCTTATAAGATCTTTTAGGGTTTGCAAGATCTTTTAGAAATGCTCTAGAAGTTATTAGTATGTTTTATTGGATCTGAATACTTCTGACACAACCATGAGAGGTATTTTAATAATTACAAGGAATTTCTCTAATTGGCTTACCTCACCTTGTTTGATATATCTGAGATCATATTGGAGTTTCTGCGACCTTTACAATATTTTCAGTGTATTTAAATTATTATTCAGCAGTGTACTGGGGGCAAAATGTTGTGATATTAAAACTCAAGGATTATTTCTAAGGTATTTAGTTGATCTATTGAATTAGAAGAAATTAAAGAAACGACCTCTCATCTTGGTCTCTGAAGCCATATTACACCCAAAGCATTTGTTTGGAGCAGGTGAACCTTTTTAACCACCTAAGTCAACTGAGTATCATCTCTATGTAAAAAGTGGAGGCTACAGAATTCTAGGAAACATTTTACTGAAAAATTAGTCAAGACATAAGTCTTCGTAAATGTTGTATCACATTGTTCTGCAGCTTAGAAATATGCTTAGAGCAGTGTTAAGAGAACCAAATTACTAACTGGGAAGTTTCTATAGACTGATATAATGTTTATTTGCAAATTATGTGAAGTTCAGAATTTTATCCTCATTAAAATTTTTTACAATTTTATAAAAATTAAGAAATAGGTTTTCTAACACTAAAACCTTATATACTTAAAGCTATTACCAAATAACACACTGATATAATAACTTGCGTTGTAGTTCTTTTTCCTTTAAAATCTCTTTCCAGTATCTAAAAGAAAGTCTTTTAATGTAGCGTTCCACTGCATGATAAATCAAATTATTAAAACTAATTAAAATTAGTGAGTTTTTTTTCAGTGAAAAAGACATTTATTAAGTTGGTGCAAATTTTTTTCATTATACGATCACTTAAATCTCTCAATAATGAAAATAAAATTATTACAGTTAGCTGGAGATGGAAAGGCATTTGATGTTAGATAGCCCTTTTGTCTTTCAAAGCATGGAAATAAGAGTATACCCTTAACTTACGGAGCTCAATCACTACTTAAGTTTTCTTGGGGCACAAACCCCTTGAGAATCTAAGAGAAAGTATCTGATCTCTGCAAGAAAAGAATTAATGAAATATGTTTCAAAGCTAGAATTGGCATTTATCATTCCATATAATGGCACTTTATTTATTCAAAATTGCAGCAGCTGGCTAAAAATCAGGGTAGGTGATGTGTAAATGATTCTGAGAAATTAGTTCTAACATCCATAGCAATTTACCAAGCTGAAAACATAAATCAAAACAGTGATCTTGATTTGATACAAACATTTATCACTTTGGTTTTCTGCCCAAGGATGTAACATTTAAACTCTTTTGCTACCTCTAAATGCTACAAAGTCTGTGATATGTAAAACATGGATCCTATAGCTAATCACAAAATCAGAATCCATGTGACTTACTAAGAATTTGGGGAATTGATTATCTGTCTTGATAAAGCATCCCTTCAGATGCTTCTAAAACTCACGGGATCATTGGTGTGACTTAATAGCTTCAGCCATTACAGAGATATTCTATCATATTTAGGTATTAATATTTTGTGGCCAAAACTCCCAGCATGTTAAAAAAGAAGTAGAAGACATTGAGATTTATGAATGAAAATGTTTTGCCCTACTTGAGAACATGATAAATTTTAAAGAGGGAAGAACAGAGTTCATGGTGTTTCTCCATAAACCAAAAAGATAAGTCTGGGATAGTCCATTCTTGCTGATAACTGAACTTTTAAGTTCCCAGTGATAAAATTTCAGAGAGTAAGAAGACTTTTTATAAATGTTATTTTTGATACAGAATATAGCACACAGTAATCTTCTGGTAATCAATCCTAGAATCACATTACAACCATTCGCTATGTATTATAGTGTACCAAGGGAAGCTAAGTTAGAAAAAGAGTGTCATCTTTGCTAAGCATTTGTCATTTCACTGCATTATGTATGAGTACATGTGTGATTGTGCAAAGTCATAAAAAAATTACCCTTCTCAAAAAAACCCCAAAGTTAAATAAATGGGAATGTTATGAGGAATTAAGCTATGCTTAAAAGTACATAAAAATTCTTCATCTGTTAAGCCATCTTTAACACATCTCTTAGAGACCTCTATCCTCTGTTTGAATTAAAGAAATGATTCTTATCTGCATTCTCATAATTTAAATCTTCACTCTTTGAATGTGTAAAATTGAGAGGGGTTCAGCAATTTATATAAAGTTAGATATTTCAATTGTAGGCAGTATGGCTGGACAAAAAGGGGAATTTTTGAATACTGTACTAGAGGATTTGGATTTTATTGAGGGCGGTGGAGATCCATTACGTTTCTGAGCCAGGATTGATTTGCTCTGTGCTGTGCCTTAGGATGTTACTCTAGCAATTATGTATAGAATGCATTATATATTATTTTATTTGTGGGGCGAAGGAGCTCCGTAAGAGAGATTACACACAAAAGTAGTTGCCAAAGATCTGTCAAGAAGTAATAAAAGTATGAACTAGAGTGGTGGTAGAGAAGGAAATAAAAGGATTGGTGTGAGAGTCATTTGGAAGGTATGATGTGGTAATTAATTAACCTTGGAGAATCACAGGTTACTATTTCCCCTCTGTTGACAGCGACCTTTCCAAGGTTACCAATCACTTTCTTGTCTTTAAATTCACTGAACACTTTCCAGTGGCCTACTGTGTGCCAGCCCTGTGCTGGGTAACCACGATCCTGTTTGTAAAAGCTTTCTACCATGGTTTTTAATGATACAGTTCTGTTTTTGGTTCTCCTTCTCATACTTCTCTGGACTCTTCTTTGTAAGTTCCTCTTCCTTTTCTTAGGTGATCTTAGTTCCCATTTGTCCCTATGCATTGGACACCCATATCTTCTGTATCTTCATCTCAGATCTATTTTTATCACCTCTGGACCCATATTTCAAGCCACCTACTGGATATCTTCTGTTGATGTATTATAGGCCTTTCAAACTCAACATGTCCAAAATAATTCCCCACCTTGAACACCTTAAATGTGCTTCCATTTGTTCCCATATTGTCTGTCTAAGCAGACGTACGGTACCATCATTGCCACTCCCAAAAGAAACACCTGGACATCATTCTCAACTACTCTTTTCTCAGCTCTGCCCATAGTGTTTCATTTATAGATATGACAAAATATCTTACCAATCTATCCATTTCTTTACTTTCATTTTTGCATTCTGGTGATTCATTAAACACAGAACCTCATGTGCGCTGCAAGCTCTCCACCACTGAGTTACACTTCTAGATCACAATTTCTTAATTGCTCCTACCTTAATTCAGGCAGACTACCATAATCTTTAGCTGGATTACTGAAACATCATCTTCAATCTGTATTCTGAAAACATACAGATATGTTCAGATCATTCTTGTTTTCAAGAGATTGAATGCTGATACAGGTGTGTAAAGGGGTAGGAGCTTGTTCTTGAAACAGAATGGGCAGAGGCAGCAGTTATATTTGCTAACTAAAGAAATCATTACTTTATTCACTGTAGAGTCCTCAGTGCTCTCAGGAGAGTTGAGTGTTTTATTGTGGCTTATAAAGTCTTTTATGATGTAGTAAGTTTTTTATTCGATACCCTTTCTAAACTGTTCTTAATTCTCCCTCTTGCCCCGTCATTTTGCATATTATTCCCTGTAGTTCACTCTACTTCCAACCTCTTACCTCCTTTCTCCACCTCCTCCTCATCTAAAATCCATCCAGCTGAAATGTCCCATCCTCAAGTAAACTCATTCCTGATGGACCTGTGTCAGTACCATACCAGCAGGCATTCCGCCTTCCTAGCATTTACTTCATTGTATTACAGTTTAAAAACTGATGGAAAAGTCTTTTCTTCCTCTTGCCATCTACTTGTTTTACCCTTCATTATTCAACAATTACAAATTTGTATAAAATTCTACTATATTGCCAGGCATGGAAAGAAAAATAACTAGATGTCTCTCCATGATCAATGAGCATTTGTGTAAAAAGTGTTCACAAATATAGTAAGACCTATTCATTTTCTATGTTTATATAAAATTTTAAAATTGAGTCCTGTAGATACTTTTAAACAAAAAATAACTTTCTAAAATGTATATAAAAATCTGTGTTGAGTGAAGAATGAGTGGAAGCATGAATATATGGATGCATACAAACAGATGAGAGGGGACTTAATTAGGGATGAGGGCTGTACTTGTGTCACATTTTTCTGTTGGAGAGAAGTTTGCTATCTTCTTCCACAGTTTAAAAGAAGAAATTAAAGATTAAATACAGAGAACACCCAGAAGTCAAATACCCCTTTTAATATTTTATTAATTCTTTTAGTATCTTGGTATACATCTTTAGACATTTTTATTTTTCTGTCTTTATAAATTCTGTATCCACAAAAAGAATGAAATCATTCTACCCACAAATCTTGTTTTATTTTTACGCTTTATGAAGCACATTTTAACCTGACTTTTTTCACTTAATATTTTGTAAATTTTGTAGAGATGGAGTAATGCGTCTAAATCTATCAGGAATTTGTAAACAATGACCCTCTCAAAACCAACAAGCTATGAATGGTTTTGACATTTTTTAAAATGTTGTGAAAACAAGTAAGCAAAAAGAATGTGTGACATGCCACTCACAAAGTTTAACATGTTCACTGTCTGGCCCTTTGCTGGAAGAGCTTGCCAGTCCTTGACCTACATCATCCTTTTTGTTGTATAAGATAGATAGATAGATAGATAAATTGATAGATTGATTTTCATTATTCATGGTAATTATGTCCTAAAAGTTTCAGTAAATAATGAATTAACGCATAGTGAGCCACTGCTCTTAGAGGGAAGTAAAGAGCCTCTGATTGCAACATTTTGTCAGCCTATCAATATACAGCCATATTTTATTTCCTACACTGTGTATCACTGATTCATTAACATTGAACTAATGGCTTACACCACTATGAGTCATGCCTAATAAAGCTTATCTGGTATTTGTACTTTATTCTTACGGTACATCATAGCTTTCTTGTGCATTTTAGCACTATGCATCAGGGGGCATTTTAAATAGCAGAATCACCACCCAAAGGAACAAAACTGCAAATACTGTTGCACTAAAATATACCATAAAAGATATTTGTTTACAGTGTGAGGGTCCTGAAATAAGGCAGCATGACACTTTGCGTGACTTCAATTGGGAAAGGGCACATCAGTTCAATTTTTTCACCACTTTGTGTTTATCCGTAAATGGCCATCACACCACTGCAAGTGTTCTTTCTGGGATTACAAATAAATTTTAGTAAATAGGTAGACTTGCAAATATGAAACCTACAAATAATTAACAAGTTTATTTGACCATTAAATCAGTTTCTAAAAGTAGAATTATCAGCACCTTACAAACTCTGATTTTTAGTTATTCATTAAGTGGTGTGCTTTATCGCTTCTGTGGACATTTTCAGTAGTTTTACCTTCAGATCTTGTAATTGAAGCTCCAAAATATGCCCCCAGAAAGGTGAGTTGATGCTTTGAGCAGAATCAATAAAGTTGTGGACCAGAATGATTAAGAAACTGTGAGGGCCCAGAGATTTGACAACTTTTCCTCACCCATTAGAGAATTTTGTTGTTGTTGTTTTGTTTTGTTTTTTTGGTCGGTACTGGAAATCAAACTCACAGCCTCGCACCTGCCAAGCAGGCGCTTAATCCACTGAGCCAAACTCCCATCCCTGTGGGCCCAGAGATTTGAAATGAAGAAGTTCATGCAGGGAATCTCAGTCAAGCTATCTGTACTTTGAGGATGTAAAACATCAGCTCAGAATGGACAGACATTCAGAGATTCAGATTTGGGAAACAGATTGAAAGCTGATACAGGTGTGTAAAGGGGTAGGAGCTCGTTCTTGAAACAGAATGGGCAACAGTTACATTTGCTAACTAAAGAAATCAGTACTTTATCCTCTACAAATCACATCTATTAGGTTTGAGGATTGCACAGAAACTGCATCTTGGCACATGCTTGATAGATAGTGCTATTAACTGCCTTTCTTAATGTCATTTTACACAAATGATAATTTTTTTTCTTTTTTGTCTTTTTGAGACAGGATTTTGCTATGTAGTTCAGGCTGGCCTTGAACTCTCAGAGATTCTTCTGCCCCAGCTTCCCAAGTGCTGGGATTAGAGCCGTTAATTTTTCTTGGTGTTTACTTTGGTCTGAATTTCTACAGTGGGAACGTGATTGCACATTCTTGATTATGGGAAGGAGGTGGCCTTTGCAGGCTGCAAGTCTTTGGTAGCAAAAGGTAACACCTAACTTGGCTCTCGACTTCTGAATTCAGGAAAATGGATTTACAAAGAAGCCACTATGTCATTCAGTAGATACTAGAAATGGCAGGTAGTTTAGGTAGAATTTCTAAGTGAAGACAACCTTTAATTTTTCACCAGTGTGACACCCTGTTAAAATGATTAATTTTGATAGTTGGGGCGCAGGTCTGCAGGTGCATTTCTTTCTCATGTTAGCTTGCTTTGGTCACTGGGAGGTAGGAATGGGTTCTGGGCTCAGTCCCAACATCTGGGTGACTGCAGCTTGGGAAAGGTCACAGTCTGTGAGATGACAAAATTGTGAACTCTCTAGTCTCCACTTCTTACTTTGGTAAAGCAATTCGAATAAATTGTAATGGGATAAATGCAAAAGATCTTTGAGTATTTTTGAGCATGTGCCTATTTAACATTTTAAATACTGTTACACTTAAGTATTCAAAAGAGAAGCTATTCCTTACATATAGTACTTCACTTTCTGATGAGGTTTCCTTTACTGTGCTATTTATTAAAGATGATGTTATAAATCCTAAAACAGTAACACAGATAAGGTCATCCTCTTACTGCTGTTCTATAACATCAGAAATCAGTTTTCCAGAGCCCTGTAACATTCACTGTATTTTTGGCAAGTTATCTTGAGTTACAAAAGACTCTTATTTGATTGTCTGACTCTAATTGTTTTCTATGCATGAAAGAAACGTCACTCCTTATCCTAAAATTGAACAACCTGTTGCTGTATTTTTAAGTTTCTAAAATAGCTAACACATAAGAAATTTAAAGTAGAGTTGTATAAGCTTTTGAAGTTCCTAGTCACTTTAGTTCTGCTGCTACATTCTATGACATCTTTTAAGAATAATTTCACTTTAGCGACAGCTGGGATCTGGAAGTTGTTTCAGTCAGTTATGACCTTTTCCTTGTAATTCTGAGATTGTCTAAATTTGGGAAGTTTTAAATTGTTAGATTTATAACTTTCATATTAATACAGCAATTTAGTTTCCTGTATATCTTAAGGACCCTTACAAGTTTCTGTCAAATTAAAATGTTAGTGGTAGATGAAAAAAAATCAAACTAAAGCTAAAGTAGTGCTAAATTTATTAAATAGCCAGACAAAAACCTATTTTCCTCTTCTGTATCATCTCATCTTTTCTTTTGGAGATAATGCTGTAGATTGACGGTTCAAAGCCTATAGAACCTAGGCTATAACAGATTAGAAAGCTGTGACATTCTTTAAATGGCAGATGGCATGGAATTTAAGCTTGCATAGGAGAAGCAAAATACAGTGGAATAATAACCCTGGCCCAAGCCTCATTTGCCTACTACAGCATCTTAATTTGACTGTCCCACTTAAGTAGATACTAGCTCTAATGCTTGCTCATTATCTCTAATTTTTCAGGAACTTACACTGAAGATCTAGATTTAGTATTCTGACATTCTGCAATATATACCTCATGCTAACCTGTTCTTTATTAAAAATATAAAACATTATATGTTTAGTACAGTGGTTCATTTAAAATCCAGATAGTTACTTTCTAGTTGTGTGATAATTCCTTGGACAAAGTTAAGTAATCTTCTAAACCTTGATTTCTTCATTCATGAAAAGGATCTAATAGTAATTCATAACACATAAAGTTTTTGTAAGAACTAAAATTAATATTTAATAAAATGCTTAGAGTGCTATTCTAGCACATAGTATAGTACTTAATTTGTGTTAGTTGTTATTGCTGATTTTTTGTTATGCTGAAACACGTTTTGAGACAAATTTTCACTATGTTGCCCAGGTTGGCCCCAAATTCTGAGCTCAAACAGGAGTTTGAGCCTGCCTCAGCCCCCTAAGCACCATCTACCCACTGTACCCTCCTGAATGGCACTATTATTTTGAAGTGGCTGTTGTTGGGTTCACATGTGTGTCAACAGGACATACTAACAAAAATTCAAGAGCTGAATTCATATCAGCGAAGAGCAAATTTTTGTGTAATATGGTTGTAGTCTTTTTAAACCTTAGATTTCCCCAAACTAAGCAAATTAACTTAAAGGTTGCTACATGTCATTAGTAAAATTCCTCAATTTAGAAAAATACAAGCCTAAAATTTATCTATAAAACTAAAAAAATCTTTTACTGATAACCAGAAAAAGTTGAGTGATTTTTATCCTTCACTTCTCTATGATATTAGCTTACTTTATGTAATTTAGGGTATGTGGAAGAGCACAAACATGAGGTCATGAAACTTGGATGTTAGTCCTAGTGCCATCACTGAATTCCTATGGGCCTCCTGAGGGCTTCAGTACCTCATCTTTAAATGCAAATAATATTATCAGAAGATCACACTGCTATTGTGAAAATACATTGAAAAATCTAAGAACTATAAATGTACAGAAGGTAACAATATTGGGACTACTGCTACTTAATGTTTAGTAAGAGGCAGCACGTGACACACCCTGATGATTAAGGGTATGAATTCAGGAGTTCGGGTGCCTGAAGGAGAAACCTGAATCTACTGCTTGTTTTTTCTGAGTTTTCATTTTCCTTTTGTCTATATAATGGCAATAATATTACCTACCTATGTAAGCATTAACTACTGTTACTGGCTCTCATTAAAAGAATGTTGGTGTTCATTCCTGATTATTTGCCTTTGTGTATCCAAATCAGAGAATCATGGATGTTAGAACTGCAGGAATTGTTCCTTGTGTGAGCTCAGTGGCTTTATTCATAAATCAAAGAAATCTTCGAGTGAAGCCAAAAGAGTTGTTGGTTACCTGCAAGTTGGTGGTGAAAAAATATCTGGAATCCTCCTTATTGCTCATTTTGTGGGTGGGAGAGCATTCTGCTTTGCACTTAAGTACTATAACATTGTAAAGATGAAAATGCATTTCCATTGTGTTAAGATTTCTACCATTTTACCCTTCCTTCCTAAATTCTGTCTTAAATTTGCACCTTATGAACTTTAACCTAGGACTTTCAGATCACTTGGAACCTAAAACAGTATTTTCTGGTGTTCTCTAGTATTTTGTTGATGCTCTTTTATTGCCTTTATTTTAAGGTCCCCTGAAATAACTATACTCCACACTGAGTTCTCTTTCTCAACCTACCTCTCCTACTGGTCTTTCCAGTTCTTAGTACTGATGTCATCTCTTCTAGGAAAACTTCCCTGGCACATCCACTTAAAAATTCTCTATATTCTCCCCAAACAGCATGACTCTGATGTATGTAACTGACCAGTTCCTTTTATATCTCCCACAGTGAACTGAAGAAGCTTCTTGAAAGAACAATCTGTTTAGTAATTCTAAGCATAATCCTAAAAATAGAGCATACAATACTGTATTTTCTGGCTTCTAGTTAAGAACTCCATCATTTTCTTTTGCATACTTACTCAGGATTTTGTGATTCCATTTTAAAACATTTTGGGGTAAATTTTTGTCATGCTTCTATGAAACCTTTCGTAACTTTTGTAGCTTGTCTTTAAAGTTGATTCATCAAATGTATGTCCATGGTAAATGTTACTATCAATGTGTCATCAACAGAACACATTGGTGAAACTTCACCATGTGTGCAGGTCTGAGAATTTGACGTGTTTAAGGTTTTGCTGCTACGTTGTTTTGTTTTTTGAGACTGTTCCACTTCATTGCAGGCTGGCTTTGAACTCACCATGTAGCCCAGGCTGGCCTTCAACTTGTGATCCTCCTGTCTTGGCTTTTTTGGTGCTGGGATTACCTGTGTGCACCACCACACCAAGCTGAGAATCTAGATTCTTGTTCTCACAGAGCCATCACCTTTATGTCCTTCGCCCCTTGAGCCTCAGTTTCCTTAACCTTAAGCTGGATTGTTAATGGAACTCATTCTTAACATGTTGCCAACATTAAAATAACTGAAATCGTTTTTGTAGAGCATGTAGCCCCATGCCTGCTACATATCAAGGGAGTTAACATTAATCATATTACCATAAGAAAGTTAATGGATGAAATGAGATGACCAAAGGATATTGTTATTCTTGAAATGTATTTCCAAACTTTTTTTCTTCTGTGAAACACCTGCATGACACCTTTTTGCTATTAATAGTTTGTAACTATGGCTGCCCCAGATTTCTATTTGAAGGTCACAGAGACAAATTTGTCATCTTGAACATGGCATCAGTGGAATAACTTACAACTCAACAATTGCATCATCCTGGATAAATATCAGATGGATCCCAGCCAAGACATAATGTGATGAAAGACATTAATTTCTACCCTCTTTTTTTCTGTTTTCTTTGCTACAAGACTATTGATGTCAAGCCTATATCTGTAACATTTCAGTCTAATTCATAGTAAAAATTGAGGGAATTTACATGTATTATGTGTTATAAGTAATTTTATATTCTTCCACAATTTATTTGAAATAGGTCTTAAGGATTCTACTTTAGTAAGTAAAGAATAACAGTTCTCTACAAGTGTTTAATAACAGATTTGTATTAAATATTATCATTTATGGAATGTTATTGCTTTTGTTTCTTGCTACATTACTGAATTTGGTTATTAATTCTAGGAGACTTTTGGTGGGATTTTTTGGGTCTTCTATGTAGGGAATCATGTCATCTGCAAATCAGGATATTTTGACTTCTTCCTTTCCTGTATATATACCTTTTCTTGCCTGATTACTCTAGCTAATGTTTTGAGTACTATGTTGAACAGAAGTGGTAACAGCAGTCATCCTTGTCTTGTTTGTGACTTTAGAGGAAAAGCTTCAGTTTCCCCCATTTAATATGGTGTCCAGTGTAGGCAATTTAGTGACTTAGCAAAATCCTATCTCAAAATAAAAAGGACTGAGAAATGTAGCTCAGTGTGAAGTCTCTGGTTTCAATCTCCAGTACAGGGAGAAGTAGAAAAATACATTTGGACCTCACATTAAGTTTTATGTAGTATATTCAGTTTTTCTCTCCTTCATAAGTGAAAAATGGCACAAGCTTACAACAGGAAGTCATTGGCATGTGTCATTTCACTGTATATGAAGCTATTTGTTGATGCTAATAGGAAGACAACCACATTGCCCCTATTTAAAATGCAACAAGGTCAGGGATGTAGCTCTGCGGTACAAGCGCCTGCCTGGCAAGTGCATGGTCCTGAGTTCAATTGCTTATGCAAAAAAAAAAAAAAAAAAGAACAACAATCTAGCCCACAAATACAGTCAACCACTCATGTCATTTACCCAGTGCAGTCACAAAAAGGCATGAGCCCTTGATTTTTTCTGTTGCTTGAATTTCCTTAAGTCACTGTTGCTTTTTTTTTCCAGATTTAGAGTTTATGCTATATTTCTGAAATCTCAATAACATTTCTTTTATATTTTTCACTCTGAGCACTATGAGAAAAACTGAAATTTCAAGCAAGGGTGTTTTTCAGCTACTATGTGCCCTTTTGGTGCACAGGAATGGAGACATTTCCCCTCAAGCTGACTAGGCAAACTTTTGCTAACAACTTCCATTGTAATTTTGAAAGATTTTCTTCTTTTTGTTTTCTTTCTACTCAATTTTTATGGCTGGAATTTATGACACAAAGTCTTTGGTTCTTACAGAAAGTGATGGATAAGTACAAGGAAATTAAAGTGAATACAAGCTGTTGTTAAAAAAAAATCTGGTACAGCTAAACTCATACACTAATTTCCATCTAATACATAACAGTGCACATTGTGATGTTTTAATGTCTTGAACACTTGTGAGTAGTCAGTAATAAAGATAATGTGAGAAAATCACTTAAAAATGAAACATTCCATCTATAGTTGTGGCTGTGTATGCAACAAGTAAATGACTTAGCCTTAGAGTATCAATTTTCTGATTCATCTTTTGGCAGGTGGTAAATGTTTTATGTTCTGTATTACACCACACATGAGAATTTTGTTACGGTCCTTCCCTTCCCCCACCAAACCTCCAAGTTTTGTTGTTGCATTTAACTATTGTGAATTGTGAAAGGCTTTGAAATTATTTTGTTGGGTTAGGCTTTGAAAATGTAACAGGTTTAAAACATTGGCTTTGAGGACTGTATTTTCAGTAATTTCATGTCTTAAACGTTGGCAGTGCTACTTGGTAGAAGTGTCCAGTCACCTGTGTGATACTCAGCAATTTCAGTTTTCTGCATTCGAATAGCTAACATTCACCTTCTTGGTTTTTTTCAGGAAAAGATTTGATTTACTTACAAATAACAGTTGTAATAAGTTTACTGAAGACACAAATTTATGCAGAGGTTTTAAACCAAGTTTGTTTTAGGGAATATACTATTGGTTTTATTTTTAAATGTGCATATAATTTTAGAACAGAGGAAAAGGTTAAAAGCAAGCAGAATTACTGTTACTTGATTATAAATGCTTATCAGTTCCCAGGCTCCCAGATTGCATGTTTCTACTGTAATACTAGTATTTATCCCCTCTCAAAAAAGTACTGCCTGTGCCCTTGAAATTTTTACATTCTGAAGAACATCTCTAAAATAAAAATCACATCATCACTTGGTTTTCTTGGAGGGATGTTGTTGGGGATCAAACCCCGGGCCTATCACTTGGTTTATAACTTTCTTTTTCATTTTCCCATATGGTTTCTAAAATGTTAGCAAGTACCATTTTTAAAGAAATGTAGCTCATTTTCTAGTGAATATTGTAAAATGAACTACAGTAATTTATCTTTATTTGGACTCAAAACAAAAACAAAAACTTTTTTTATTGCTAAATTTACTCAAGTGGAACTACCTGGTAGTTTACGTTACTTTATCATTCAGTCATTATGAATTGAGAAAATACGTAGACAAATATATGTAAATCAGAGTACCTCTACCTTTTGTATAACTCGGTATTATCTTTTTCAGTGTGTTTTGATACTTAGTATTTCTCAATACTCTGGTAAAATCTTCTTGGTAAATTATATAACTGAATTTTGGAACAATTCACATACATTTTTTAAAATGTAGCCAGCCCTTTTATCTATTCTGGAGAACACAGAATAAATGACTAAGTGGGTATTGTTGAAAAGTACTAATTTGTTACCTGTGATAACTATTACTTGGAGTATAACTTGACCTTTGTTTCTTTGAAAGAATACTTCTGATACTTTGCAGTTATAATAATATATATATAACCTACCATACGTTAACACAGCTACAGGTTTATTACTGGTATGTACTAAAAATAAGACAGCAGTAAACTTGGAGTCTTGAATTCAGTTTTAGGGTTGCCCTCTTAACAGTGCGTTATATAGGGTCCCAGGACTAGTTCTCTTAACATTTATGAGTCTTAGTTTCTGTATCTGTCAAGTGAGATTAGTGGCATCTATTTTCAAGATGGTAATGAGAATTCCAGAATAAGAAGTGCAAAATAAATTAGAGCTATTATTATGTAGCCAGGCTAAATGTACTTCAGTGTCTTATGAATAATTAGATTTTTTTGTTGTATTGATCTCGGATGATAGATATATTCAATAGATATACATATTCCATCAATAAAATTGATAGTGTGGCTAGATACCACCCATGTAGTTAAGCCTGTATAATATTAACTGTATTCATATCATCATGTATGCCAAACTTGGTACCTTAGTGGAACAGTATGTTTCATAAGAATTAAATGTATCCTCCCCAAATTCTACGGTTTAATGCATAGTCAAATATACAATATACTTCAAAGCTAAAGGCAAAAATGCTATGAATAAGCAAAACACTTGTAATTTTTTACTTTCATATTTTTATGTGTGGTCTCCATGTTAACTTGGTATTTTAATGACTAGCATGACTTTCAAAAAAATAATTTCAAATGCCAGTATACTAATTCAAGATGTATGTCAGTATAAGGCTCTAAAGAAAAAAACTGAAAATAACCTGGATACTTTCATATCTTTTACTTTCTACTTTAATGTTTCCTCTCCACTGCTTATCAATAATAGAAGGAAAAAACAACTTTTAATGTTTAACTTTATCTCAAGACTATTTGATAGCCACATAATCTTTTACGTACTTTGTTGAGCTTAATGGCTACTACTCTGCAGGTCCAGACAACAGTCAAGAAGGTGAGGTGCATTAATTTTGCCATCAGGCAAAGCAGAATCCAAATCTAAACAGTAGTTTATTTGCCCAAAGTTGCATCATAAATAACTTGATTTCTCTATATTTTCATCTGTAAAATGAACTTAATAGTAAAAATATTTAGATTATATGTTTATGTAAAAGTCCCCAGCCATGGAGTGTGGCATGCAAAATTAAAACTTAGTGGTTTCCAATATGATGAGTGCTGTGATGGGGCATTTTGTTTCATCTACTGAAAACCTTTTCATTCTTAAGTTTTTCATCGAAGTTGCTATATTGCTTCATCCAAGTTGCTATATTGCCTATTTCAACTAAGTAACTTTTGTATCATTCTGGAGACTTTCTTTTTTTCCATCTTGACCTGCTAGAGAAAACTGACCAGTATTTTCACTATTTAGTAAATAGTTTAAAATTCTCTTAAACTGTTTCAGTGGACATTTAAGAACTAGGGTGTGAAAGCATCATCAAAACCTAAAGAAAATTTATAAGGAATCTAGACTAGCATGACCAAAATTGAGATCTCTGTTACATACAAATCTAAGAATTAAGCTTGTTTTTAATCAAAGGAAGAGAGTATGTGGCCTTACATCAGATTGAAGTAGGTTCTGGGGATTTTTTCATTTCCTATATGTAATACAAGTACAGACGCAACTGCTGTACATTCCTTTTGTTTTTGTAAGTATGGAATTTATGAACTATGCTAATTGTGCAATATAAAACATATAGGTACATTAGGTTATAGACTATTTGAAAACTTAGTCAAACATCTCAGATTATGACAGTTTTAAGGCAACTATTTTTAACCAGTTTGACCTACTGTAACAACCGTGTTTAGCAAAAAAAAATCCTCATTTGCAAATTATGATTGAAAGCAGGTAAAGGAAATTTTATGACTTCTTGCATTTTGTTGCTGAGAAATAAAATAGAAGACATTGTTCCTCAATTTGAGCACATGAATATATTTTCCTCAGTTCTGACACTTTATCATAACCAATAAAGGAGACTTAGCCTAAGACTGTTGATCTCAATATCAGAAAAACCTAAGTTTGAATTCTGGCATAATTATCTATGTCATTTTAGGCAAGTCACCTTCTCTAAATCTGTTTCCTCATCTGTAAATGTTTAGTGACAACCTCATAGGACTCTGGAGAAGATTAAATGGGAGAATGTTTATAAAGAATGAATTTGCACAGTGGTGCCCAGTGGGGGCCAGTGTTCTAGGTATAATCTTATAAACATCCCGCATATCAGCAGCTTGAAAATCTTTTGCAAAACAGTTGAATATTTTAAAAAACAAATAAGCTAAATAAAATAACATGCACTGACCCTACATAAGATGTTGGTGATTTGAAGAGGGAGATTCTGGTAGAAATAGGATACATGTAGAAAATATACATACACAGAAGACATTGTTACTTTTTGGTGTAAGACTGCTGTGGATCAATGTTGAATTGTCATCATGAACATTTAAGGCTCAGAGAGCAAATCTTGGCAAAACCTTCCAGGAAAAATGTGAAATACAAACCAAATGGTTTATATAGAGCAGTAGGACAACATGGGGTTGGAAAATGAACCAGATCATGAACATATTATACTTGCATTACGCACAGTGGAGAAGCACCCAAGGTGTTTAATAACGATGAGAAAAAAGTTTTAGCAGCGTAGTAGGTTGAGTGGAAAGAGAAACCAAAGGTAGGACTACTAAATATAAACCATTGCAGCAGTGAAGACAAGCAGTGAAGGAAAGCATGCATTAAATGGTAGCAATCAGAGTGCACAAGAAGGAAAAAGTACATGACATAGTGTTGTAGGAGTAATAAATAGGATGTGGGGAAAGGGTGAGAAATGGCAAACTCTTTACATTTATGCCTATGTTACCAAGCATGGCAAACGGAATTCAAGTCTAAGAATGGAAAAAGAGGTATGGTGGTACACACCTATAATTCCAGCATTTGGGAGGATCAAGAGTTAAGAGTCCAGCCTGGACTACATAGCAAGACCATGTTTAAAAACTAAAAAGAGACTTCTGAAGCAAGTAAGGGCTTTTTTCTTGGGGCATTTTAGCTGATTACTTGGGCAGGGTAGCACATGCCTATAATCCCAGCACAGCACAGTCTAGATAATTTAGCAAGACCCGTCTCAAAACTAAAAAGAAAAGAAAAGAAAAAAAGAAAGAAAGAAAAGGAACCTAATGACATTTGGAAATAAGTTACAATTTAAGATGTGTGAGATATAGTTAGAAGGCAATAACAAATACTGATAATTCTGCACATTCTTGGGTGCTCTTAAGCCTAAGTATGCATCAAGTGGAAACAAAATCAAGTCTTTATAACTTACAGTAAAAACAATTTTCACCCTTTGTCCTTGCCATTCTTGATTTTAGTATAGTATTTACATCACTGTTCCTTCTAAGAATCGTGTCCCCTAACGTCAGCTGAGCAAACAAAACAGAGCACACAGCCTAAAAAAGTGCTTGGGGTTTATGAGATTTAAAATATTTTTCTCCATCTTTGGCACTTAGTTTGAAGAGTGAAGGATGACACTGTTGTTAGAAATGAAATTATGTAACATAATGACCAGAGAAGTGATCCTTCTAGTGAGAAAGCACTGATTTAGGCTGACCATATTCTCCCACATAAATAAAGACAAAGGCCTGGAGAACCCCTTACAGATCCATATTGATTTATGCCTTCAACTTTACAGTCGAGGAAACTAAGCCCAAGTGGAAAACCATTGATGTGTCAGAGGTCTGAAAAAAAGAATGTTTAAAGTCTCCTTCACTGAAAATTCTTGTTACCTATTATTATACAGATTTTGTGGATATAAATCTTTCCCTAAAATGAGTATAAATAATTCATAGTTTGCAAAAACTGTCTTAATATGTAGCTGAAGTTGAAATCTCTCACACTCTGTAAGTACAAAGCAAACAGAATAATCAATCTTTCTTGGGTTTATTAAATAAGATAAAATATATTTTCCTAAAACCATCTAACAGTAAATGGAAAATCTTACCCTAGTGTATTTTTGGTATTTCATTTGAAAACTATTCCACAGCTTATTATCAAACAAATCAGTAATCCTTTAGCTAAAGCAAAGATAAATGGGCAGTCACAATATATAATCACCTGATGTGTACAGCCAAGTATTTACATTTTTCCTAATGAACAGAGATAAGAAAACGACAGGTGACTTTAATGTGTAAAAACTGCCTTTTAGTGCTAGCTATAGAGGGAAAAATAAATTACTGGCACAAACTAATCCCCAGCCTGTAGAGTCTCTGGCTTCAGCTTTCTCTCTTTGGATCTGTTTTAAATCAGACTATTTAGTGCTCCCTCAATAGAGTGGTTGTTCCAGTTTTAAAGAGTTTGAAGACTTGAAAATGTCTCTGGTCCTTGTTGATTTTTCTTTTTTCCCTCTCCACTTTATGCTGCTGAAAGCTTTATGGCAAAGGTTTCTCCATCTCAGCACTATAGGTTTTTGAAATGGAATAACTATTTGTTGTGGGGGCTGCCCTCTGCATGGTTAAGATGTTTTAACAGTATCTGGCTTATCACTAGATACCAATAGCATTTGCCAGTTGTATCAACCAGAAGTGTTCCAGACATTCCCAAATGTTCCCTGGAAAGGAAAACTTTCCCATTGAAGTCTTCCTTATGAATTTGGATGAAATCTGAAAAGCCAATGAGAACATACCTATTCCATTTGCAGTTGTTAGAAATTAGTCCAGTTATAGCAGCTGTATGTCCAGGATTTTTTCCATGTTAACACTTGTTTTCTCAGGTGATAATATTCTCTTTGCTTTTTCTTCAAATGGATTTCTTGTGTTATATTGCAAAACTATTGATTAAATTGACAAACTGAAAGCTAAAGCCACCACGTGTCACTTGGGTTTGTTAAAAGTTAGCATCTCTGTCTGCTTCTTTGTGGAGAAAAGCCTTTAATAATTTAATAAGCAGGGGGCTGGGAATTTAGCTCAGTGGAACAAGCACTTGCCTGGCAAATGCAAGGTTGTGAGTTCAATCCCCAGTACCGCCCCCCCAAAAAAACATCAAAATAATTTAATAAACAATACTATATTCTTTTGCTAGTTACATGAATATATGGCAATTAAGAATTTAGAGAGATAAAAAGGTCACCACGCCCCTACATTGCAGAGTTAAATTATAAATTCTAACATGCTTGATTTAGAGTCATCATTCACTGTTCTTAACAATTCTCAGCAGTATAACCCATGGACTCCTGAAAGTTCCCAAAGCCCTATCAGAACTATTTTTGACATACTTTATTTGCCCCTTCACTTTATTGACATTTACACTCATGGTTTTACAAAAGCAAAAACGAGCAAACTGCTGGTGAATTAGTATATAGTAATTTTTTTCACTGCCTCACAATTAAGTGAAAGCTCCACTTCATGGCCTTGATGAAGCAAAAAAAAAAAAAAAAAAAAAAAGTGTTAAATCTCAACCATCTTTTAATATCTGTGTGACGAAGAAGAAAGTAGCATAAAACATGGGCATATAGTACTTGTTTTTTGTTTTAAAGAAAAGCATGTATAAAGTTAAGTTCTTAAGTAAGGCAGTTCCTTTCATAGAGTACCATGAGAGATAAATTATGGTACTCCGTGGATAATTTGGTAGACGTTTTCTCAAATATGACTGAGCTGAACTTAGAATGTACCTTAAGGAAAACAACAATTGATGAAATACAAGTTTCAAACAGAAATTTTATTTATCACTATGAACTTGGTGAATGTAACTTTAATATTTGTATATTATATAATGGATTATGTCAGTATTTGGAAGATCCGGAAAACTTAGGGAACCAGTTTTCTAAGATAACTGATGCCTGATGTAGGTTGAGAATCCCTAATCCCAAAAATTGGAATATGCCAAACTCCAAAACTTTTTGAGTGCTGACATGATGATGCTCAACAGTTTCAGATTTCATATCGTTTCAGACATTGAGATGCTCACCTGATAAAATCTTTGCAAATACTCCAAAATCTGAATCACTTCTGATCCCAGGCTTTTTAAATAAAGGATACTGAACCTGTATTACAAAAGTATGCATGGAAAAAGATCCATTCAAAGTGAAAGTGGACAATGGATTTTCTTTTTTTTTTTTTTTGTACCAGGGATTGAATTTAGTACCTCACGCTTGCCAGGCAGGCGCCTATGCCACTGACCTAAACCCCAGCTGGACAATGGATTTTAATGAGAAAGAGTTACATTAACAAAAGTTTACTAATAGGTTTCATCAAAACATTTTTGATGTATCAAAAAAGATTATATATAATTACCTGACTTTTACCCTCTGTTAACCTTCCCTAGGATCAGAGAAAAGGCATACAGCACTTCTCTTTCCTTAGGGTCTTCCAGCAGGAAAAGGAGTTTAGGAGGAAACAGAGATAATCCCAGGGGGGAAGGTGGCCCACGTCTTTAATCCCAGCACTCAGGAGGCTGAAGTAGGAGGATCATTGTGAGTTCCAAGACTGGCCTGGGCTACAAGTGAGATCAAAGCCAGCCTGAACTGCATAGTGAGACCCTGTCTCAAAAAAAAAAATAGGACTGGGGATTTAGCTCAGTGGTGGAAGTGCCTGCCTGGCAGGCGTGAGGTTATGAGTTTGATCCCCAGTACCAAAAAAAAAAAAAAAAAAGATAATCCCTGTGGGTAGAGTAGAGGCCTATTTGGCAAGCCCTAAGTATCATTATATAATCCACACAAAAATTCAGAAACAAGCTATCTAGATGGTCATATTACTGTGAAGAGCACTGAAGCTGGGATTTGAAACCAGACTGTCTGTAAAACTGAATGCTCTCTAGTAGTACTGTAACATAAAGGGTGGCTAAAAAACTCTTTAGTTCTGCTGTCGTTCCGAGGCAAACGTTTCAAAGTTAATTATTTCAATAATTCATTTCATACATGATAAGACTTCAGTATCCTCACAGTGCCTGACATGCAGTTAACCTGGAAGGGTCTGCTGAATAAATGGGTGTATTAACCTGCACATTTCATTCTTAAGGTCTGTGATTAATAATGCATCCATGAATGTTTCATCCATGTTTTCTTACAAGAAAATTACATAGAAAAAAACCTATATGCATTTTCTTTCTCTCAACTCAGTAACCTTAGGCAGGCCTCAGTGTCCTGCACACTTCGAATTATGACTAGAAGCCAACTTCCTTCACAGACTCACTTGAACAAGGTATTTTTGTTCCTGGATTTTCACTTAACACACCTCAGATATAGTGAGTTCAGCATGGAACCTCTTAGCGTCTTCTATAGGTGGTAATGCCCATAAGGCCAGGACATCTTAGCTTTCCCACTCAAAGGGGCAAAATATACCCTGTTATGTGGTGTAATTTTAAACTCTTTTGCCTTACCTATGAATATGCATGAGGATTTGGGGGACATTTTAGATATAAATCATACCATCTATGATAAAAAGCACACTTTATGTAGAGTTGTAATACCAACAGGTTGCCACCATCCATATTTTTGAAAGTCTGCTTGAGAACATATGACCAGATAAAGAATGGGCAGTTTCTACTTATAAGCAGAAGGTTAAAAATTCTTTTTAGCTGAATGATACAGTTTTGGTTCTAAAGTTGATGTGTAACAAGGTATGCACCATTGTTGCCACCCAATTGACATGTTTTGAAATTTTTAGTTTTTTTTTCTTTTTCTCCTTGAAATAAAATGGATTTGGAAAAAAATAAAGTTGATACGAAAGATGAAGACTCCTTAGGAAAATACAATATTGGAAGCCACTGTAACTTTTCTTGCAGCATTAAAAAGATTGTTTTACTATTTAATAAACAAATGTGGCAAAATGTTAAGATTTGGTAACTATAGGTAAACAGGGTATATGCATTGTACTTCTTTCAATTTTTCTAAGAGGTTGAAAATCTTCAAGAAGAATTATATACCTTTCAGGAGCAACACATATTAGGTGCAACATATATTAGGTCCTATTTTTTAAAAACCAAAAACTAAGAATGATAACCAGTATAGCTCAGTATTACCTCATTTTACTGTACTCTTTCATGTATATGTATATGTAAAGAAGTCATAGGGGTTATAAATTTAACTGGAGTTTAAAACCATGTTTTATGATAAAGACTTTTTTAACTTAAGATGGCCAAAGTACTGACATTATGTATTTGCTAAAGAGTTTTCTTTTTCTAATATTAAAAGTTACTTAATAAGGTTTGTTTCCATTTTAAAAAGAAAGAAAAATATATATTTAAATAAACACCCAGACCTGCACTTCTTGTAAGAAGCTTGCAAAATGAAAAATGAGATGTGGTAAGAGAAACAGTTTGATATTTTTCACCTTTTCTTAGGGGTATTTTTGTTGAGAGAAGAAGGCAGAATGATCCTCTTTGTTGTAAGCCTGGTGCTTTTTCTAGTATTAATTGCAAACCAGACAGGTTATAAAAGTAATTATTTTTAGATTAGTCTTTTTAAGCCTTAAGAACTATGGTTTCAGCTAATATGACATTGGAAATAAGAGATATGGGACCAGTCTTGTGAGACGATAAACTTTTTGCTCTGGTTGAGGACATGGGTAGAACTATAATGAAACCTGACTGAATTTATAAAGATAGCAGTACAAGATCTTAACAAGATCTTTAAGGGGGGGGGGAGAGCTTGAAACAGGAGGATCACAAATTCAAACCCAGCCTGACTGACAGCAAGATTCTGTCTCAAAAAATAAAAATGGTCTGGGGGATGTAGCTCAGCATAAAGACCTCGACTTGGCTCCCTAATACTTCAGAAGTGGATGGGGGAAGGAGACTGGTATCATAGGCAATTAAAGGAGTAGAAGGTATCTTTTTTGGGGTGATGGAAATTGTGGTGGTAGTTATAAAACTCAAAACTATATACTTAAAATGGTAATATTTTGTGACACTTCAATCATAAGCAATTAAAATTATAATTGCTAAATGATATATGACCCAACCATTCTCTTGGGGTATGCTTCAAAAGACATGACCTCATCATCATTTCAAAATATTTAGATGATGCAGTATAGTTCTACAACCTGAAGCTAGAGTGATTGCTCATATGGAGTGAGAAGCTAAGAGAAATGTAATCTGACATTGCTGTTACAGTCCTGACATTTAAATCAAAACCTGTTTTTCCTCCTCCAGCCCTGGAATGAGGCCAGATGTAAGCTCTCCTCCATCTAGCTCCTCAACAACAACGGGACCACCTCCCAAACTCTGCCTGGTGTGCTCTGATGAAGCCTCGGGATGTCATTATGGGGTCTTGACATGTGGAAGCTGTAAAGTATTCTTCAAAAGAGCAGTGGAAGGTAGTGTGTGTTTTGAAGAGTTCTTTTTTTTTTTCTATTTAATTCCCATTTCTCACAGTAAACTGTAAAATTTCTACTTATATGGAAAGTTCCCTAAGGTTAGAAAATCAGTAAAGAATGTGGCTCCTAATTCTTCGTTAGGAAGGAGATATTTTTAAAAACACAAGCAGAGCTAAAATTAAAAACATAAATTGATGGGAGGGAGTTTGATTAGAGAACTGAAGGTAACACTAAGACAGTGCTGTTATGTGAAATGAATGTTGTTAAATTTGGGCAGTAACATAATTCTCATTTTATTAGAATCATAGGGTTTGAGTCCTCTTAAATGAGTTGATTTCAAAGTCACAAACTATACCAGTTGGAATAGTCAGTATACCAGACTAAACCAAGTATGAGTGGAACTGAGGGGAAAAAAGACATTCATTTCAGCTCCCCCTGCTTTCTTTATCCTATTAAGCCAGGGCACCATGCTAAATGATACAAATACCATTAGACCTGATCCCTTCTCTCTCGGAGGCCACAGTCCACCAAAAATGAAAGATGAGTTAACAGTTATAAGTACATAGATTATAATACAGGAGGAAGTAATAAATTCTGCCTGAAGTCAGGAAAGGTATTTTAAAGAAAATCATTTCACTATCTGAATGTTATACTAATGTAAACCTTACTGTGGTTATGGATTTAGATTAATGACAGAAATAAAAGCAGTATCTCCCTAAAGGAGTTAATTTACTCCATAGCAAAGTATTATTGGAAAGGACTCTACCAGTGAATTCTCTTGGAAAAAAATAATGTAATTTAGTTATTTGTAAAGCAGTTTGAAGGCATGTGTCTCAAATGCATTACCTGAAGCTCTGATTATATTAATTTTTAAAGAAACATAATTACTTACCACTGTAGAGGGATTATCTGTCTAGAGTTATGTTTGTATATCTTTGAGAGGTAGATGAGTCATTTTGTTTGGATCTCTTTTTAATACATTAGCACACTATAAAATTACTCATGCTGCCCCACCCAGATGACAAGGATACAAGTTTTGTCTTGGCTCCCAATGTATCAACTAGAGTTTTTAAGTAAAGACCATCAGTGCAATCTCCCTTACAATGTGGATGTTATGTAACACATCTGCAAAAAAGGAGAGTCTCAAGTGTTTTCCATGATGTGAAACTACAGCACTGTTGTGTATAAGAACTTTGACAAATGGCTTTTTCAGTGTGAAATTCAGAGGCAGTCGAGCCTTAAAAATTATGAACGTTAAAAAATATTTTTTCCATGTTCATTAAACAGGGCTATAAATCCTAATACCTGTAAGAATTAGCTGTTGTGGGGGAAGGAGGGCAAAGTTGGTATTAGACAGCACATACAAACCTTATCTAAAGCAACCAAATATAATTAAAGCAGAAAACAGAGCTAACTTATCTCCCAAATACACCACCATGGAAGGCCACATGGCCTTTGTGTCTAATCTCTGCTTTATATTAATTTCTTTAAAACATGTCTCCAGGTAAAAAATTTTTAAATGTTCATCATTTATGTTGGCTGGGACATGTAATTAATAATAAAAGCAAATGTGAACCATTCAGTTTTCTTTATTTGGATTTTAATGTTCTCAAAGGCCCTTTCCAGTTCTCAAATTCTTCAATCCTTTGATACCTTAACTCATAATCATTTTGTTCTTGCCATCTAGACACAATGAAAATATGCTTTAAAACCCAGGTACATACTTTGGAGCACTAGTGTGTCTGTGTAGACATACTGGTCATGTGCAGGAAGAGACTTTTTATTTTTACCAGGCCAGGAGAGCCTCTCTAGTTTTCTTCAGAATTCCTTTAAACAGTCAATTACCAGTCTAAAAGAAGACTATAGAATGTACATTTAGTCTTTTCCTTTTCAAAAATTGTAGATGTTAATACATTAGTGAACTCTGGGTACTAAAAGATTTAGATAGTAACAATATTTCAGATCAAAGGTGAATCAAACATTGTTATATTCTGATGACATGTGAAAAAATGATCTAAGATCTACCTATAGTAGTTTAGTTTAGTAATTCTCTAACTTACCTAATCAATTGCTGACAACCTTAATATTTAAGAATATCACTGTTTACCTGTCATTCACTTTAAATTTGGGATGAGGGGCACATTTGATTTGCATATGGTGGCATAATGTTGAATTAAAGCCATTTTTTCATTTATGATTCCCACGATATTTTTAAAACAGTTTCTTCTTTCTCTAGTCTCACTGGCATCAGGCCAGAGTCATAATAAAATAATTACTTTTGGTGAATAGTGAGTAGGGGTTTGTAGGGTACAATTGAGTTTCTGAATTTGAGACGTAGAGTGCTCAGTTTCTTTGTGAAATAGTAGTATTAGTAGTAAGTAGTTATAATTTGGGTACTTTTATGTATGTATACTGCAGTAAAGCTTCATTTTAATAAACTAGTTTTGTAGTTGACCTCTCAACTTTATAAGTAACGTCTATTTAGGCAAGTACATTGTTACCTTCCTTAATCAATACCTTTGGGTCTCAGTTGTGTCCTACCCAAAACAAAAACATAAAACTTCTTTAAGACTTTTTAAATTTTAAGTGTCTTTTATTCCATATAGGACAGCACAATTATCTTTGTGCTGGAAGAAATGATTGTATCATTGATAAAATTCGAAGAAAAAACTGCCCAGCCTGTCGCTATCGAAAATGTCTTCAAGCTGGAATGAACCTGGAAGGTAATGCAAATAAATGGAAAGGAATTGTTCATCTCTGGCACATAAAAACTGATCATCTTACTTTTTAAGACATAAGTAGATTGATGTAATAATTCACTTTGTATTATTGTCCAGTGAAATAGGATATGTCATTCCATTTTAAGCTTATTCACTGGTTCTTGTTACAAACATTGAATTCAGTACAGGCAGACTGTACACTAAAAAAGGAAATTACGTAATAAACTTACACAATTTGAAGAACTTAACTTCTACTCCTTTTCAGATTCTCAAAACCATTTCCTAAAGTTGGAGATATTTCTATATTAGTTACATGTTCATTCTTCTTTTACCTTGCAAAATACACTTTTTACTTCGAAGTATGTATGCCTTATTATAGTTATGCAAGGAAAAAAACTCTAGAGAGCATTGTATGGGTATTCCTTCTTAAGCAAAGAAGAAATTTGAAAGTAGTTATCTTTCACATCCCTGTTTAAGTTGTATAATTAACCCTGATCTCATCATTAAAAAGTTTGCTCTGAAAAAAAGCTAGAATTCTGTTGTAGTTGAAATGGCAAGTTCCACGAATATAGTGATCTCATAACTCGTGTTGTTTAGTATTTGTTCATTCAGCAAGTATTCACCAACAAGACAGATATTAGACATAAAAGGATTAAAATTTAGTGTTTTTACAGTCTACTATTTAGGTTGACAAAATACCATGGCATACCACAGAAGGAATACTACTGTAGAAACAAGCAGAAAGATCACCTAATTCTGTCCTGAAAGTCAGGGAAAGCATCTTGGAAGACGTAACACTGAATTCTAAATGTAGGAGCTAAGTAAGGATCAGATGACAAATAGTGTCAGAAATAGGACCAGATTTGTATTTTTAATAATCCAGATAAGAAAAAGTGGAATCCATGTGGTTCTCTTGATAGAACAGACTAAATATAAAGAATGTAATTACCTAAACCACACATACAACTTCAAGTAGGACCAGGTTACTTGACTGCAGAAAACACATTTTCCTGTAAGTTGGAGTAGTGATAGGGACTTAAAGAGTACTTACTGTTTAATAGGAACTGTTCTAATTCTAAAAACAATCCTTTGAGGTAGGAAATTAATATTATTTTACAGAAGAGAAAATTAAGGCACAAAGAAGTAATTTGTACAAAACCTAACTAAAAAATGGCAGAATCAGAATTTATATCCAATGTGCTGATTTCAGATTGGTACTCTTTACTACTTTATCATACAGTGCCTGGAAGAAAACATGGCAGCTAAATTAGCATAGTTATGTCATATGATCCTGTTTCTCTGTTTTGAAATGTTATCTAAAACTTAACTTTCTCAATGCCCACAGAAGAGTTTTTAATATGAACAACAGGTTTTTTTCTTAACCACCATATCCATCTTCCACAAACTGTATTTTATCATTCTAACAGTTATTTTAATATGCATTTTTCCCTTTGTAAAATGATTTCCATGCTGACAAATGAGGCAGGTACGTTTCTTCTTTCATAAAAATTACATTCCTTGCCCTTCTTTGGTATAGTTGGTACTGTCTCTTTAAAAGAATACTGTAATCCTTATTCAGTCAAATAAAATAACTTCGTAAGTATGAATAAGTTTACTAAAAAATGCAGAGAATGTATGCTGTAATTTGATTCAAGTGTTGCACACAAAGTCCAAGTTACAGGATAACTTTATATAAGACACTTCATTATCCTTTATAGTCATCATTATAAATTTCCTGTATAAAAGGGAAATTTCCCATCAATAGCTTATGTTAAAAAATGAAAAGTTTTTCTTTTCATCTCTGCAACTTTTTAGTCCTAATTAGTACCAGTCATGTACACAGTGGATTTTTCTGTTGTTAAAACTAATGCTGTTTTCAGCATATGAATTGTCACGTTCCTATCTTGAAGAGTCTTTGAACAAGTATTTCTTGTAGCTCTCCTTAATATATATACTACCATAACTTAGGTTAATCCTAACCTACAATTTTTAATCTATCAATTGAA
The DNA here is from genome assembly GCA_004363535.1 of Dasyprocta punctata. Taxonomy (NCBI): domain Eukaryota; kingdom Metazoa; phylum Chordata; class Mammalia; order Rodentia; family Dasyproctidae; genus Dasyprocta; species Dasyprocta punctata. The sequence continues at coordinate 21,640 of RJWM01002505.1, read as the reverse complement.
AGAATCTAAGTTTGTAAAGAAATCATTCACCTTATAGAGCGCACATAAAAATTTTCACATTTAGAGTGAAAATGACACAATTTACAAAATTTACAGAAGTGATTTTGTTTATACTGGTTTAACAGTGTTTATATATAAGACTTATTTTATAACTGAAGCAAATAAGTTACTGGCTTAGGTAAAGGGAAAGATAGTATCAAAAAAGTTTCTTAGGAATTTTTGTTTTCAGAAAAAAAAAATTCCTATTCTTCCATGTCACTTTATCTTAATTGTTACGTTTTAAATACTTCTTGAATAAACTTCACAGCCTATTCCTTCTCATTATAATTCATTCTGTGTATTTTTTCCATACCCACAGCTCGAAAAACAAAGAAAAAAATAAAAGGAATTCAGCAAGCTACTACAGGAGTCTCACAAGATACTTCTGAAAATCCTAACAAAACAATAGTTCCTGCAACATTACCGCAACTCACCCCTACGCTGGTGTCACTCTTGGAAGTCATTGAACCTGAAGTGTTATATGCAGGATATGACCCCTCTGTTCCAGATTCAACCTGGAGAATCATGACCACACTCAACATGTTAGGTGGGCGCCAAGTGATTGCAGCAGTGAAATGGGCAAAGGCAATACCAGGTGAGATGCAAAGGAATGACAGACTACATTATACAACTTTGTAATTGTTTAAACAAAAACTGTCTTGCTCTTTGTCATCTTTATCTCACAGCACATCTTGTTCTTCTCAGTTCTTAGGATGGAGAAGCAGGAAGTCAAGTGAATATGGGCAAGGGGAAGAACTGCAGTAAAACTGTTACATTGCTCCCTGCTTTTCAGAGTACTTGTTTAGCAGTAATTTTATAGGGGATGATGTAATGTCAGAACCAGCTGACATCTAGGGGAATAAAATGTATAATTATTTTTAAAAATCTCACTTACTTTCCTTCAGGTTGTTTGTAAAATTGGTAGATATCAAGAGTGTTAACTTGTCAAAATGTAGTAAATGAGTGTAAAATACCTAATTTTTAAGATAATTTTAAACACGTTTCCCTGTGGAACACACTAAAAGGCAAAGAGTGTCAGCCTGACTTTACAGATAAGAAGGAAATTGACGAGCTTATGGTTATACAACTTAAGGCAGAACAAGAATCAGTAACCTACTGGCCCTTTTCTATCAAGGGGGAAAGAAGTGTCACCATCAGGGAAACTTTAAAGTTCACTGGCTGAGTACAATTTCAAACTAGGACTTCTGCCACCTTTTGAACTAAACAGTAAAAGAGAAAAAACTGATATGTCTCTTTTCTTACATAGAATGCCATTAAAAAGTTGAGGGTCTGGGTCTTACATGTGTCATCTGACACAAGAAAAGTGCATTAACTTTTATCTGTAAAAAGTCTGATTTAACAGCTCTTTGGCAGTTCACAGAGGGATGATCTCTGGCAGCTAGAGTGTTACCTCATACCTTGATTTCTCTCAATTTAGGATTCAAAAACTTACACCTGGATGACCAAATGACCCTCCTGCAGTACTCATGGATGTTTCTCATGGCATTTGCCCTGGGGTGGAGATCATACAGACAATCAAGTGGAAATCTGCTGTGTTTTGCTCCTGATCTGGTTGTTAATGAGTAAGTCATATGTGAATCATTTTGTCTATATTCATTCATAGGATATTTTTAACCAACTACTATTTTCCTAATGGCCTGCTCCTGTATTAACTCTGGATTTAATCAGTCCTACCAGCTATGTAAGAGAACTGGACAGACTCAAAATAGAATTATCAGTGCTTTGGGCAGGTCATATGTAACACAGTACAAATATACATGTGGTATATCACTGTCTCAGCACATACTTAGTGCACATCTTTGGGGTCAGTGAGATCTGTGGCTAATAACAAGGAATCTTACTATGATGTTGTTTTAATTTATATAACCCTGTTCCAGAAAGGAAAAGGAGTATGAGAGAACTCATGTGGCTTCAGTAGGGACAATTACAGATGAGGACATCTCGGCTGAGGGGGTGAGAGGTATGGACCCAGAAACAAGTAGTATCTCTCTGCATGGCAAGGTTCACTAAACATCTGTGTCTTAGAACATGGGAACAAATCACTGGTTTCGTTTTGAGAGAGAATCACTCAAGCCTTTAAAGATTTTATAAATCAGCTCTTACCCTTTAGGCCTATGCCTCTATTTGTGAAATATTTTAGGTGTTCATTTTCATATCATATTGCAGTTGTGTCAACTAGTTTTCTACTGACAGTGTGGCCTTTGTTGTGTTTGTTTTCTTTCTGAAGCACAGTTCTGATCACATCATTACAGATGTCTTCAGTATCACTTCATTGACCAGCCAGTGTATACTGTATATGCTTTCAGCTTTTCCGGAACTTGGCCTCACTTTATTCTCCCATTGGTCTTCACACACACCCTGTTCCCATTCAGCTAAGTCATTCTTCAGACACGCTCAGCTCATGGTGTTGTGTATCTTTAGTTTTTCTTACTTTACTTCATATTACTATTTTTGCCCACACTTACCTCCTTTGATTAGAATGTAAATAAGGAGTTGACACACATTGTCAGAAAAGGAAGTTTGTACTTATGTGAACAAAGATGGGGGTTTCCTTAAGTGCAAGCGCTGAATACTGTTAAGAGCCACCCCCAACCCTGCCCAAAAAAATTAATGAAATTTAAAACCACATTAGAATAACAGTCACATGTGAGATAATGTGAGTAAACCCATCACTAGTTATTTTCAGAACTGAGTGCCACCTTAAGAATAGGATACCTGAAGTTATGTCCAGAGTGGCAAAAAGTTTGAAAGTTCACACCAGATTGATGAACATAGGATATTTAAAGGAAAGAGAAAAGGAAACTTACAAGCACATCCTGAAGATATAATGTATGAAAATATACCACATATTCCCTCTTGGGTATACCAGGTTAAAAAAAATAAAATTACAGAAAAGCATCTATTTGAGCTCAGTGTTAAAAGGGACAGCCTGATTTGCAATGTGATAAGTTCCCATTATTTTAAGTGTTTTAATAGGGACTAGATGTTGCTAGTCCCAGATATTTTAAAGAAGAAATTCTGAGGCAGTATACAAAAAACCACAGGCAGCAGGGTAACTCTAGATCCAGGACACTTCTTAGGTAAACTTAAAGCTAGCTAGCTCAGGATAAATTAGAACTACATACAGCAGAGATTTCAGGTTTCCATGCTACTAATTTTCTAGCACAATAATTATTCAGTGGTATTTTAGTACTTACCAAGTGCCAGGCCTTATTATAGGAGTTTGGAATAGAATAATGAACAAAATAGATAAGGCCCCATGCTGACCTACTGATAGGAGAATTCATAGAAATCACCAGAATTATTGCACAGAGCCATGATATCATAGTGTAAGTGGAGGAAAGGGAGTAAAGAAGAGAATATGCTTAGATTTTATGCTGCAGAAGACCTTAGTAGTTGATCATTTAGTGATATAAAAGAACACACTATGTGAACGTGCAACTTTCAAAGCAGAAGAAACAAGCACAAAGACTTGAAACAAACTTGGCTTGTGTGAGGAACTGAGAAAAGGCAGCTGAGCATACTGTTTGAGTTTTTTAGACAAGTGAACAGAAGCCAAAATAAAACCATCTTTTCGGCCATGAAATAAGAGTTTAGATTTCATTTTATGGCCAAGAAATAGAATAGGTTAAAGGAGAACACATACTCCTTATAGTCCTAACATGAGCCTAATACAGTACATGACTTAAGCAAAGAACAGATAAACCAAGATCCCTAATCTTTATTTGCTTATATGTCACGCATAGGAGATACACAGATAACCACCAAATGCGTAAAATAACTTCAGGCCAATAGTTTTTATTAGACAATTAATGAATTCTTGGGAGAGGTATCATTTGGGATGAAACACAAAGGAGAAAAGATCAGGCTTCATAGAAAAAACATGATAAGAAATATGAAATACATACATGATTGTTGGGTGGGATAATCCTTACCTATTCCTCCTTTTGGAGGGCAGATAGAACATGATGATTAGGAATAGCACATGATGTGATTGTCTCTCCATAATTAGGACTTGTAACGTGCATTGTACTGTATTCAATTGCTTTGTATTCTAAGGGGCCATATCTCACAGCCTTCAGCTAATAGGTACTACCTGTACTTGGCCAGCCCATTCCTTGAAACAGACACTGTCTCAGTAGCTGTGTCAGAAAAAGAAGTCACCTGGGACCATCTGTTGCCCGAAAGAACTTTGAAATGACCACATGATAATGTAACAAGATTGTTTGATCCAATTATAAATTAACTAGTAAATATATTTGTCTTATATGGAAACTCAAGACAATTTCAGAATCCAACCATGCTTTAAAAAAAATATTTACAGTCACTTTCTAATAAGCAATTTGAAGTCTGAAGTCATTTAATTGGAATTAAAACCATGAGTAAGTTGATATGAAATGACAAGTTGCCCCTTTTATTTGTAAAACTAAAATAATCCAATTAAGGGTTTTATTTTTAGTGCACACCAACTCAATATGGTAATGTCACATACATTCCTTACACAGATTTTGTTCTCCAGTTTACATTAATTTCATTTCCATTATTGAATATGTAAGACTGTTTTTGGAGATTTATCTAGTTGTCAAAGGATTTTCTTTTCTCAGTGTTCAACTCTTTGGGAAGATCAGTAGCACAGAGGAAAAACAGTGTTGAAGATGGCATTCCTCACACTCTTTTATGTTCCTGTGCTGCTACATATGAAATGGACAGCCCTCCATCTTTCCTTTTTTAGCCCATTGTGTTTGTGTACTGCTCTGGTGTCTGCGATAGGCAGATTTAGGATGTGAGAGTACAGGTTCAGGTTCCAATCTTCTAACTTGTAAAAGTTTCATGGTTGTCCTTAGATCACAATGGGTAAAGAATATTTTTTACAGCCATTAAGAATGCAGTGTTACTCTATTACATAGTAACTTTATTGAAATTTTCAGTTATAGGAGGAATTCTAGCCATGAATAAGAAACTAAAAGGGAAAAACTAGTGGAGGATTGGGAAGGTGCCTCCTTAGTAGAGATTTTAAGTTTAAAGAGCTATGGAAACTTCCATGATCATTTTGGCCCATACACTACATGTCTAGTTAATCTTATCATAGAAAGAAAATAAACCACATCTTCAGTAAAAGTAATTTCTTTTGAAACAGATTATCGCTGTGTAGTTCAGTCTGGCTTCAAATTCACACTGATCTCCTGCCTCAGCCTCACAGTGCTGGGATTATAGGCACATGCCACCATGCCCTGTGAAATAATGACTTCTGCTGTTTAAATTACTGATTTAAAAAGTCATCAACTAGGCCCATTTTCAGATTCTTAGTATTATGTATTTCCAAAGTAAAAATAAATAAATAAAAATCTATTTGAAAGTTATGGATGTCATAGTAACTACTGAGATTTGTAATCAAGAATTCAAGAATTAATTTGGTACATTGAATTAAAAGAATGCTCAGTAACACATCTATCAGGCAGTCTTGAAAGTTAGTGTAGAATCATGGGCTAGTTCTGGCCTTTCTGTATAACTAAACAGCGTCACACAAGATTGTGTTCAGATGAAACATTTTTTTAAAAAACGGATTTTCAAGTGGATAGCCCATATTCACATACTAAACCTTGATTTAAATGAGCACCTGATAAACTCTGTGCTGAAGTAAATAAAACAACGCATGGCATGCATTGATAGAAGTCTTTTTAGATACCATATAAAACTTTTAGAGTTTTCAATCATACAAACAGCCTGCCGTGGCACATGTGCTATAGGTTTGCTACCACTGTTATATACTCGGGCAAAGGTTTAAGGAAAGTTCTCCAAATCTATGGTTCTACAACAAATTAGCATAGTTACGTTTCCGTTTATAATTTCATAATTTTGTAGAACAAACCAAAATAAATTTGTCTTTTTTGGATCTAGCATTCTTTCTAACTCACTTGTATTTTCTCTTACAGGCAGAGAATGTCTCTACCCTGCATGTATGACCAATGTAAACATATGTTATATGTTTCCTCTGAGTTAAAAAGGCTTCAGGTATCTTATGAAGAGTATCTCTGTATGAAAACATTACTTCTTCTCTCTTCAGGTTGGTGGAATACCTATTCACTTCATTATGAAATGTGAAAGTCTAGAAACAAAAGTTTATATGTAAAATACTAATAATTCTAGCAAGTCTGTTCCTGTGTTTTGCTAGTCAGATGATTTTTTAAAATGTAAAATTTTAGAAAAGCATATTCATTGATGCCAAGATTAATTAGACAAATGAGTACAGGAGAAATATGTACCTGAGCTGGTCAGAGAGTGCTGTTAATCACAATTTGAGCATACTGCTCTCATCTTCCTTCCTTCAGTAAAATTACTGTGTGACACAAAAAGAAATAAAACAAGCACAATATTTTGTTTCTCTGCTTGTTACTTGTTACCTAAAGAGTACTACCTCAAGTAATAAAAGGAAGGTCTAGATATGTCATATTAGAGGATATTCAGAATATACAAAGAATTGTTAAAATTCAACAAGAAAGAAAACAACCTCATTTTAAGAACTGAACACAGACCTTAACAGGCATCTTGCTAAAGAAGATAAATGATGGCAATTAAGCATACGACATGCCCCCCATAATATATCATCAGGAAAAATGAAAGTTAAAATACCACCACCAAATACTGGTAAGGATATGGAGCAACAGGAATTCCCATTCATTGTTAGCGAACCACCAAATTTGATGGTTTTTCACAACTAAACAGTCTGTATTATATGATTTAGCAGCTGCACCCCTTGGTAGTTTATCCAGGGGAGATGAAAATGTATGTTCACAGAAAACATCCACATGAATGTTTATAACAGCTCTATTGATAATTGCCAAAACTTGGAAACTAAGATGTCCTTGTGGGTGAATTGATTTAAAAAAATGGTACATCCAGATGAAGGAGTATTATTCAGCACTAAAAAGAAATAGGCTGTATAAAGTGATGAAAAAATACAGAAAAATCTTACATGTATATGACTTAAGTGAAAGAAACCAATCAGAAGGGGTTACATACTGTGTGAATCCCACTATACTCTCACATTCTATAAAAAGCAAACAGTTAAAATCAGTGATTGCCAGGGATAGGATTTTTAGGGGAATAAGAATATTCTGTGTATTACTATAAAAATATTTTGTATATTACTGGGATGTTAGTTATATGCCATTATACATTTGTTCAAACACATAGAAGGTACACCACCAAGAATAAACACTAAACTGTATGAACTCTAGCAATAGTGAAATGTCAATATAGATATATCAGTGGTAACAAATATACTTCTTATGTAAGGATGTTGATAATGGGGGGAGGGCAGCATATGAGAAATCTCTGTACCTCCTTTGTAATCTTTAGGCCATTCCACCAAAAATTATGTATCAAGTTAATATTTATAAAACACCAAGTTAGTGGCTAAATATCTCTTTTAATGAGTAAATTTGTAATGTCTATATAATTCATTTCATTAGTAATTATGGATTCATTGTTGCTCAGTAACTTCAAGTTATGGATATTGCTCGTGTACCATAATTATATCCAATGCACCTATCATTATTAATGCTTTCACGCTACCTTTGTACTAACATGGTGTTTTGTTGCGATAAGGAATATTAATATTTCAGTCAATGCAACAAATATTTCCATAACCCAGCAGAAAATTATAGGTAAAGATCATTGCTAGAGACTTGATTAATGTCACCTGTAACATACACTTGTTAAAGAAATAAACTTGCTGTTTCAGTCACATAAAGTTCTGATCAGACTGGTGTCTAGATGCTAAACAATTTGTAAAAAGTAATGGTTTATATTTCATACATACAAGACTCACGAAGCTATGTGTATTCTTTCCATTGTAGGATAAAAACTACATTGAACTAGTTACATACTACAGATTCTCTAAAAAAAAAGTATGGAGTCACAAAGATGGGAATACATATCTTATGAATAGATTTTTACTTTATAGAATACTGATATAGAGTAAGTAACAATGGTAGTCTTAAAAAATTAAAAACAAAATGAAGATAAAAAGTCTGAAGTTTAGGTCCATCCTGAAGCTAGCTTTCTCTTTTAGAACTTGGTCAGGTTAGTAGTAAGATTTAGTAAATTTAAAAACAAGCATTAGAAATGTGAATGAAGGGCCAGGGATACAGCTCAGCAGCACAGCACCTACCTGGCAAGCACAGGGCCCTGAGATCAATTCACAGTACCAAATGAAAAGTAATGGATGGATTTGTATGTATAAGCATAAGCAAGAGTAGAAGCTATAGTATAGAACCTGAAAATCAGAAACTTTTTTTATGTATCAGAGACTTGTCAGAGGGTAAACCATCACCTCAAAATCTGGGGAAATTTGCAAATTCAGAGAAGCAGCAAAGATCAGTTTACTGGGAACACTGGCAGTACAGCAAGGAAGACTATGGTAATTTGAATGGATTGCTGGAGGCTGAATAGACTGAAAGACTAGAAACTCCCAGAAAAACTACTGTTCCTCATTCTTTTGTAGGTTTTACCTTCAGAAACTTTCATTTTTCTGGTGGTAGAAGGGAGAGGGTAAGCATTTGGATATACATGGCATATGTTCTTCGTGACAAAGGCTTACCCTCTAAGGGATCTGTTTTTACCAGGGCCCTGTCTGACCCGGAAGAAAAGGCAAATGGAGAAATTTCAGCCCTTTCTATCTCTTGGAGGGGAGAAGGAAAAAGACTTAGGAAACATTTAGGTATCCCTAGGGATTCAGGACCAGTAAAATAGCAGATATTTAATCCCAAAGATTATAAAACAATTCACCTCCCCAGTACTTTACCAGCATATCAGTATAACAACAGTGGATTGCAACTGAGAGAGCAGTTGCAAGACACAAACTACATAAGAATTTTTTTAGGGGAAATACAAAGACCACAGAGAGAAAACAGAAAGTAAAGCCTCTGGCACAGCTACGAGCAGTATTAAACATGCCCATTCCTTCTGATACATCTTTCAATCAGAAACTGTAAGGCATGCTCAGAGGAAGAAACAAGTCAATTTAAGAAAGCAAGAATCAGGACACTTACTTCTATATTAAGGGCTATCTTGGAAAAAGCAGAATACATGCAAGGATAGATGGGTAGTATAAGCACAGAGGTGAAAATTCTAAGAATGCTAAGGAACTCTAAGGAAATGCTGGAGTTAAATGTAAGAGTACTGAGGATGGGCTTTTCAGAAGACTGAACATAGCTAAGGAAAGAAACTTCCCAAACTCAAATGCAAAGAGAAAAAATGAAGATGATGAAACTAATCAAAACCTCTGGGACAGTTAAAAAAGGTGTAACATGTAAGTATGGAAACCAGAAGAGAAAGAAAAAAATATTTGAAGTAGAAGCTGCAAAATTTCCAAACTTAATCACCAGAGATATATCCTGGAAGCTGAGAGAACACCAAACAAACTAAATAGCAAGAAATCTTTTATCTTGCATATCCTACTTAACAACAGAAAACCAAAGACAGAAAAATCTCACAAGAGAAGAAAACATCTTACAAATTTTAGACTTCTCATCAGAAACCACACAAGACGTGAATTCAAATACTTAAAATGTTGAAACAAAAAAACCACCAATCCAAAATAGTGTGTACAGCAAAGTTATCCTTCAGGAATGAAGGAGAAATACACTTTCTCAGACAAAAAATTGAGGAAATTTGTTACCACTGTTAAACTTGTCAGACATACTTCTGTATCAAGACCACTAGAAAATGAATACATGAAAATAAAAAAATTTTCTCAAACAAAAAATTGAGGAAATTTGTTACCACTGTTAAACTTGTCAGACGTACTTCTGTATCAAGACCACTAGAGAATGAATACATGAAAATAAAAAAATTTTCCTTTTTTTCTTAGTTGATCTAATAACTGTTCAAAGTAATAATGAATTGGATGATTAAAACATGATAAGTGAAATAAATGACAGCACTGTAATACTGTTTAGAAGATACCTACCTGAATTACCTATCTAGTTGCATAGTGCTTTTTTGAAAAGAGATGTGCTATATATTAGTTACCAATGTAAGTTGCAAATTCAGACAGCCATTAAAAACAAAGGGAATAGTAATACACTGAAAGAAAACATAATTATAAAATGCTCAGTAAAATCAGAAGGCAGGAAAAGAATACAATAGAAAAGGAAAGCAAAAAAGTATGACAAAAAATATTTACCAACATGGTAGACATCAATCCACTTACAGCGACAATCACTTCAAAATGATCTAAATACATCAATATTCTTTTTTTAAAATGAAGATAATGTTTTCCAACACAGACCATCACTAAAAAATATTAAAGAATAAATTTAGCGAAAGGAAAGGAACGTCATCTTTAAAGAGGAATAAAGAATGACTAAAGTGGTAAATACACAAATATATTTAAAATGTATTCTATACAAAAGGTTATAATGTCTTTAGTGGCTTAAAAAATGGAACTAAAGTATGCAGTAATTGCATATAAACCCAAACTGCAGGTCGATAACAATGAATGCTTAAATGCCAAAGATGGAGTATGCAAATTAACAAACCATTGAGGAGTAAAGGGAAGGTGTGTAACAAAACACAGTCTAGGGAATGCAAGATGGGGAGAGCACACAAAGGGGCATAAATTAGTACAAAAAATTCATGATTTCTGAAGAGCTGGACTAAATAGTTCAAGCTTAATTGAAAGATTAGATTTTTAAAATAATTCAATTTTATGCTATCTACAAATATATCCATATAAAGACTCTAGAACGTAAATTAGAAGGGTATCTAGTATTATGCATAGGATAAGAGATGGCAAATTTCTGTAAAGGGCAAGCTGATAAACATTTGAGCTTCCCACAGTCTGTCATAGTTCAACTCTGCATGAATATAGTCATTAATAATACTTAAACTAAAAGTCTAAAAACCACAATACAGTATCTCTGAGAAGTTCTGAAATTCAGAAATCTGCTGAACTATCTTCAACTACCACTAATTTTTAAAGTGATACACCAAAAAATTAGTTTCAATTTTCCAGTCCAGAGTCCATGAGCTATTTTTAAATATGTGTAAGTACATAAAGAAAGGCAGGCATTCATTCCCTGTTTTTTAGGCTGGAGTCATATCAACTCAGTATGTTAGCACATTTCTTAAAATGTATAGTCTCAGTATCCTGGGACGCTGAGGTAGGAGAAACACAGATGCAAACCCAGCTTTGACAGTTTAGCAAAATCCTGTCTCAAAAGGGCTAGGGATATAGCTCAGTACAAAGACAATGGGTTCTATCCCTAGTATGGGGTTGGGGGGAGGGGTGCATGCTAATTTCAAAGTTTTAATTAACTTAGTGATACCATAGATATTGTAAGGTATAACTCCTGCAAATAACACTGTTAAAGCCTCTATCTCAAAATGAACCCTAAATTTGAGTGCAAAATGACAGCCAAACTGAATAATCACTGTATTAATTCCTTGGTCTTTAAAACAACATTGAGTAATAGGAGGAAAATGTCATTACCAGTTCCATTTTATAACTTTAAAAACCAAATGATTCACCCAAGGTTCAGACCCTCTATTCTGCATTCTGTCTTGGCTGCAGTCTCATAATCCTTTGAAAATGCATGTATTTTAGGATACATTAAGACTAAACTGTGAAATATGGTATTAACTGCCATACTTGATGTATGAAAAATTGCAGCAAGGAAATTCTTCAATTGACTCCATCTTAACCTTTTAGTTCCTAAGGAAGGTTTGAAGAGCCAAGAGCTATTTGATGAAATCAGAATGACTTACATCAAAGAGCTGGGAAAAGCCATTGTCAAAAGGGAAGGAAACTCCAGCCAGAACTGGCAGAGGTTTTATCAACTGACAAAACTTTTGGACTCAATGCATGAAGTAAGTGTCAAACATAAAGCCATATGTGTAATAATTTTGTGATATATAAAGTATGTTTTTATTAGTATATATAACTATATAACAATAGTCTCCTCTGCCCCCTACACTTAGTCCCCAATTTGTGAACTTCAGTTTTGCATGTATATTTCCTCAGGCCAATTACAAAATATTATTTTATCTACTCATGTATAAAAAACCAATATGGTTTAACACAAATTTTTAAAAGTTACAATTCCATTTTTGTATGGTCTATTAAATTAAAACAACATGGCCTTCATATATTCTTGACTGAAATTCAGCACAAAGCACTGGTTTTAAATTTAACTATTTACAGAATTGCATGAAACTGTCTTTTATACTTAAGCACTTATTTTATTTCACTACACTTTTTCACCTGCAGAATTCAAGTAAAGACTTGTGTATTTAGTGTGACATGTTCATCCTAATCAGTTTTGAAGCCTAATTACACTGTGTCTTTTTCTTGCAGGTAGTTGAGAACCTCCTTAACTTTTGCTTCAAAACATTTTTGGATAAGACCATGAGTATTGAATTCCCTGAGATGTTAGCTGAAATCATCACCAATCAACTACCAAAATACTCAAATGGAAATATCAAAAAACTTCTATTTCATCAAAAATGACTGCCTTACTAAGAAAGATTGCCTTAAAGAAAGTTGAATTTATAGCTTTTATTGTACAAACTATCAATTTGTCTTGTAGAGGTTTTGTTGTTTTGTTTTGTTTTTTCATGTTTTTGTCTGTTTTGTTATTGTTGTTAAGTACGCACTACATGTGGTTTATAGAGGGCCAACACTTGGCAACAGAAACAGTTGAGTCATCACTTTAAAGTGATGGGTAAGTAGATACTGAAATTTATTATTCGGTATATCCTAAAAATTAGAACGTGGGCGTAATTTCCACTGTCAGAGAAGGATGGCACCTGAACCACCAGTGCCCAAAGTCTGTGTGATGAACTTTCTGCTCATACTTTTCAGCTGGCTGGACAAAACTTTCTAGACTTTTTGTTGTTGTATTTTCCCATGTATAGTTAGGATAGCATTTTTGATTTATGCATGGAAACCTGAAAAAAAGTTTACAAGTGTATATCAGAAAAGGGAAGTTGTGCCTTTTATAGCTATTACTGTCTGGTTTTAACAATTTCCTTTATATTCAGTGAACTACGCTTGCTCATTTTTTCTTACATAATTTTTGTATTCAAGTTATTGTACAGCTGTTTAAGATGGGCAGCTAGTTCATAGCTTTCCTTAACAAACTCTAAACATTAATCTGCGTGAAAATGGGTTGGTGCTTCTAACCTGATGGCACTTCGCTATCAGAAGACCACAAAATTGACTTGGATCTCCAGTATTCTCATCAAAATATAGCTCATATTTTGTATATATCTGCTTCAGTGGAGAATTACATAGACTGCAAATTAACTATTCTAACAGGTATAGAGCACCTAATCCAGTGACCTGCTGGGTAAATTGTGAATAATGGCTACAGAAAAATATTTTTAAAAAATAACTATCAAGAGGCCCTGTTTGTACCCAATGCCCTATTCTCTGGAATGGTTAGATGGCAAAAAAGTCAATAAACTAGATGTCTTTGGGATCTTTTGAAGTAATGTGTATAACTTCTTAAAAGTTACAATTCCAGATAACCAGCCGTAACACAGCTGAAAGATCTTTTTAATCTGACCAAATAATTCCTCTCACCAAACTTTACCCAGAAACTAAATTTCTGATATGGCAAATGTGGCTAGACACCCATTTTCACATTCCCATCTGTCACCAATTGGTCTATCTTTCCTAGTGGTACAGGAAAGCTCAGCTACTGATCTTTGTGACTTAGAACTGAATGTCAGACATCTATGTTTGTAGAACTACACATCCCTACGTGTGCCATAGAATTTAACACAAGGCCTGTGAATTTCCTCACTGTTGAGAATTATTTTAAAACAGAAGCTGTAGTAGCCCTTTCTGTGCACATCTTACAAACTTTCTGTAAACTCAAAACTTAACATATTTACTAAGCCACAGAAATTTGATTTCTATTCAAGGTGGCCAAATTATTTGTGTAACAAAACCGAAAATCTAATATTAAAATATGAAACTTCTAATATATTTTTATATTTAGTTATAGTTTCAGATATATATCATATTGGTATTCACTAATCTGGGAAGGGAAGGGCTACTGCAGCTTTACATGCAATTTATTAAAATGATTGTAAAATAGCTTGTATAGTGTAAAGTAAGAATGATTTTTAGATGAGATTGTTTTATCACGACATGTTATATATTTTTTGTAGGGGTCAAAGAAACGTTGATGGATAATCTCAATGATTCATAATGTGTACAAATGTTCATAGCGGAAACGGTGGTCTCAGAAACAAGTAGGTTTGCCCTAGAGCAGTGATGGCAAACCTTTTAGAACTTTCAATGATACAAACGGCCCATGGTGTCTTGCGTGCCATAGGTTTGCCACCACTACTCTAGGGGAAGATGAAAACTGGCCCTGTGTGCAGTGAAGGTTGCTGAGGCTCTGATCCAATCAGATCACAGAGGAATTAATTCTTTGCCTCCCCTTCTGAATACCCTTCTCATTCCAAGAGTGAGTCTGTTAGCACAGGTTTAGTTTACTAAATCTCCCCTTGCAATTACAGTGTGTGAACAAGACAGAAAGGTGGTGCTTACATATTTATAGGTATCACCTAATAGCAGGGTTACTTTCACTTATAGCCTCTCCAACAGGCTTAAGAAGTTTGGCAATAATATGCATAGAGGTACCAGCAATATGTAAATAGTGCAGAATCTCATAGGATGCCAGTAATACACTAATTCCTTTCTATCCTACAACAAGGGTTCATTTCCAAGCAAAATGAGGACATGTTTATGTTTCCTTTGAATGCTTTTTGAATGTTATTTGTTATTTTCAGTATTCTGGAAAAATTATTTAATAAAAATGTAATCATTTGCTTTTTGAATGCTCTCTAAAAGGGAATGTTCCTTTTGTAATGTTTTAAATTTTCTCAAAGTACTTTAAGATGGTTTGTAACCCAGCTGGTTGTGCATTTATGGTGCCTAAGAAATACCACTTGAATACTAGCAATGACAGTGTTAAATTTCAAAAAAGAGCTTCTCAAAGTAGATCGTTCATTTATATAATGTTATATGGTTAAAACCAGAAAGCACGTCACACTTTAATCTTTAGTCCCAACAACCATGACTTTTAAAAAACAAAAAGTTGTCAATAAGTCAACTGTCAGTCATAAAACAACTAGGAGACTTTTCATTAAATGAAAAAAGAAGCTATGCTCCTTTAAAATATGTGAGATGGGGCTGGGGATTTAGCTCAGCAGTTCAGGCGTGCTTGCTTGGTAAGTGCAAGGTCATGAGTTTGATCCCTGGTACCAAAAAAATAAATAAATAAATAAATAAAATGTGTGAGAAAATTTCCTAATTATGTTTGAGTACAATTATGGATTTAAGTGGAAAACAAAGTATCAGCAGCTTCATTTTCGAGGTGTGTAGTTTCTTGCCATCCCAAACTATAATAGTAACTTCAGTGAGAGTTTGGTGACAAGCCTAAGTGATTCACAACAAATCCAAAAGTATTTTTAAATTACTGGTAGTAAAAAGTGACCATCCCAGTGTTTTTTCGCATTGCTGTGGGATACTGTACAAGAACTAAGGACTTGACATTTCTTTGGTATATCCAAATGTGCAGAACTATCAGAAGGAACGTAAAGGAGCACCTTCTCTCTCTTTGTGGGAAAAGACTTGGGCACCCCAAAAGGAAAATTATCATGATGAGTGGCTGAAGAGCTTCATAGTAAGCTCTGGACAAGCACACACACAAAAGCCAACCTTACTTCAGAATTTGGGGGGTAGACAGGGGAGGAGATGAACAACTTCATTTTTATTTGTCCTATCATTAGTTCCCTTTTAAGTACCCAAAAAGTACTTCACCATGAAATGAACAAAATATTATACTTTGATCTCTCAAAATGCAAGAATCATGGTAGCCTTCAGTGAGATTTTGATCTTGGTTGGTCACCCCAATGACTGCAGCTGTAGATGAATGTTTTTATGTGCCTGGTTTCAGTGTTCAAAGGGAAAAATAAAAAGTGTACAGTGAGCACTTTAAACCACTTTGGGTGAAAGTTTTATCATATTCCAGACTATTTTCAATCAACCTGGTCCACCAAGGATTAGTGACCAGGTTCAGGTTTTCAGGAAAGGATTAGTTTCTCTCTAGAAAAATGTCTGAGAGATTTTATTTTCTGATAAAAGGCTGTTTGAAAATACCCTCCTGAAATAACTTGCTTAACTACATATAGATTCAAGTGTGTCAATATTCTATTTTGTATATTAAACAAATGCTATATAATGGGGACAAATCTATATTATACTGTGTATGGCATTATTAAGAAGCTTTTTCATTATTTTTTATCACAGTAATTTTAAAATGTGTAAAAATTAAAACCAGTGACTCCTGTTTAAAAATAAAAGTTGTAGTTTTTTATTCATGCTGAATAATAATCTGTAGTTTAAAAAATGTCTTTTTACCTATGCAGTGAAATGTCAAACTGTAAAGTGTGGAAATGTTTAACTTCTATTTTTCATTTAAATTTGCTGTCCGGTATTACAAACCACACATTTGTACTGAACTGGCCATAAATGTTAGTTAGCCATTTACAGCAATGCCAAATATAGAGAAACATCATAATAAAACTCTGCTTTTTCATTATGTGACTCCCAACATGCTTTTGTAAAACTTGTACAGTTCTAATTTTCTGACTTTTTTTTTTCTCTTTCTACTGAAGGTACAGTTACACTTCAGGAAACTTAAAATGATAAAGCGAACCTTTAAATATCAATGTAGCAGTGTATGCATACTAATATGATACAAATTTAAAATGAACTTTATTTACACTGGTGTCAAATATCCAAAGATAATCCCACCCATGCCTCAATTGGCTGTGTACTTACTACTACAAGGTACTGAGAGAAGGAAAAGAAGACTCCTGAGGCTGCTGCAAATACAGTTCTTACCATAAAAGATGACATGTAAACAAATGTTTTCTAGTTAAAATTCTTAGCTTATTTTAAGCTCTAGTTTTTCTCTAAGAAAAAGGAACAAGCACAATATAGCAGTATTGCACAACACAGAAAACAAAGGCAGAGAGAAAAGCAGTAAACAAGCTATGCTATACAATCTGTTCAGTACAATATCTTCTAAAGCACTGTTTAAGCCATGTCTATAAATTAGATGACCTAACAAACTTTCCTATCAATTTTTTTCCACTAAGGACTGCTATCCCTAAGAGAAAAAGTATTAAAATTTTAAAACTACATTTGCCTTAACCATCACATAGGGCAAGTATCTGATAAATACTATATGATAAATATTTGAAGATACAAGATAAACGAGAAAAACCCCATTGCTTTCCTCAGCTGTTTAATAAGAGTATGATTGGAAACCTGTGTAACAAACCTTCCTTCTCAGTGTTTTTAGGATACAGTGCAGAGATAGCACATAAGGCACCAGTACTTACATTGATTATTACTGGACTGTTCACCTATAAGTATTAACCTCATGTTTTTGTAGAAAACCATCACATACACTGTATCAGTTAATCTTCACCCAGTGAATAAATGAATACAAGTGGTGAGGAAGATACTAATTTTATAGAAAAGGATATAAACTCAGATTTTGAGCAACTGATTCATAGCTGTTCCCTTTACATACATTTGAATGGACAGGTTCTATAATGAAACCATTTAGCTATAAGATACCAGAGAGCATCTTCTTTCATTGAAGATCCACTCAGGGAACTACTTAGGGTTGTTTTAACTGATGCTTTACTGAGCACTTCATGTGCCAATGCACATTTCGATACAGTCATTTAATCTTAGCAACCCTATAAAGTGCTACTATCAATAGTACCATTATCTTTTTGCATTTACATGTGGAAACTGACTTAAAGAATTAAGTAACTTGCCTAGGGTCACAAAGTTTTAAATAGTGAAATAAAACTTTTTTAAACACTGGCCATCTGGCTCCAGAGTTCAAATCCTCAACCACTACTGAGAAATTACTAATATGATGCCTCTAACTAGAGTAAATGGGTCCATATTTAGCATTATATGTTCAGATCTGACATGGGTTTATTTAATTAATGTGACCCCTGAGGAATCTGACTTAAAAAAAAGCATAAAACAGCTGTCCACAGATTAATGCTCTTTGCAATAAGCAACTTGTATCTCATTTAACAATGCCTACAGAAAGCCAAACACTTCTTCAAGTGATATGGTGCATAGAGGCTACAGTCAAATTGAAAGAAAGTCATGTATAAATGAAAAGTACTAGTCAGAGTTTGTTTCTATGCTCTCTATGAAGAGCTCTCTAGACAGTGGATGTACAAAAGGTTGAAAACAGGCATTTACACTACATAAATATTCTAGGCCTTCAATCTCTCGGTAGTAAGTGGCTTTTAACAGCCTTAGTAACTTTATGGTACTTATATTCAGTGTTACTGGACTGTTCACCTCCAAGTATTAACCTCATGTTTTTGTAGAATACCATCACATACATTTTATCAGTCTTCACTTATTGCTGAAACATTTTTTTCCCTGTATCTGGGAATTGAACCCAAGGTCTTTGCACTGAGCTGCACAAATCCCCCAGCCTTTTTCTTTTTTTTTTTTTTTTTTTTTTTTTTTTTTTTTTTTTTTTTTTTTTTTTTTTTTTTTTTTTTTTTTTTTTTTTTTTTTTTTTTTTTTTTTTTTTTGAGTCTCAAATTGCCCAGAGTCTCACTAAGGGCTCAAGTTTGCAACCTTCCTACCTCAGTTTCCCAGACTGCTAGGATTAAAGGCATGCACTACCATTCCTGACTTCATCTCCTTTCTTACATCAGATTTGTTTTCTAGTTAACAATGAGACAAAAGTTTGATAGAGAATCCTTTAGTTACAGAAGTGAATCAAAGTAACAGTTCACATAGTCCACAGGAAATAACCCTTAAAACTTGCTTCATTCTACCTATCCACTTGAATATAAGACAGTTTTATATTCTGTTCATCTACTATGCCTGTCTGAGTCACTTTCTCATGGCCTAGGACACAATACCCACAACTTGAGAGGTTTATTTTGGCTCACATTTTAAAAGTTTCAGTCCTTGCTTGGTTGGTGGCGAGTAGTGGAAGGACCAGCCAGGGACGAAAGGTACTCATATTGTGGCAGCCAGGAAGGGACCCTTTCAGGTCATGCCCCCACTGACATACTCTTCCAACCAGGCCCTACTTCCTAACATCACATTGAATTACAGCACCTATTCAGTTGCCCTTCAAAAGTCCTTTCTATGAGCTCACGAGGGTTTGGGGACATCCAACCAAAACAATACTGTCACCAAAAACAGTCCACAGAACTCTAAAAGTGCATACAATGTAAGGCATAAGCTTTTGTTATTAATGTGCCTTTATCTTATAAAGTACTGAGTCTGTATATGAGATTATGTTAGAAATAAGACCATAGACCATATAAAACCTCCAAGATTGCTAGGATTGTAAGGAATCAAGATTAAAATTCTTTGAAAGTAGGAAGAAAGAGGGACTGTACAAAAAACTAAGCAGAAGCTTATGAGAATACATCTAAATACCTCCTGATCAGTTTTGCTACCCATTATGCTGCAGGCATGTAAATGATCCCATTCAAAGACAATTAAAACAATAAATATAAAACCACAGCAAGAGGTTTCTGTCCCCAAGGAATTACAAATGAAGGGCAAATAACAGTAATTCCATCTCAATCTACTCAAAAAAAATGAAAAAAAAAATCTATACAATGACTTGCATGTAAAGGTGCACAGCAGCATACCAGCCAAAAAGTGAAAACATCTCTATTGTCCATCAAGTAATGAACAGATAAATGAAACATGGCATATCCATACCATGGAATATTATATACAGCTATAAAAAGTGAAATACTGATACATGTAACACAAATGAACTTCAAAAATATGCTACATTTTAAAAATCCAGACAAGGCCACATATTAATGGTTTCATTTAGATGACCTAAAAAGGCAAATTTGCACAGCCAGAAAACAGAGCAATGGTTGTCTATAGTTAGGAGGCGCATCAGAGATTAAGTACAAATGAGTATGTGAGGGAGCTTCTGAGGGTGATGGAAATGTTCTAAGACTAGATTGTAGTGACTGCACACCTTGATAAATTTTAATAAAAATAATCTCCACACTTTAAGTGGGTGAACTTTTAAACTTCAAAAAGTTACACTGAGTTACCAGTTAACTCATAATTCTACCCTAAGGTATATATCCAGAAGAACTGAAAACAGGTACTCAAGGAAACATGCTTTTACACATTCATTGCACCCCTATCATAATAGTCAAAAGGGAAACAATACAAATGTCCATCAAATGAAGAATGGATAAACAAAATAGCATATATAAACTATATATATATATACACAATAGGGTATATTATATATATATAAAATAGCATATATAAACAGCATATATAACGAATGAAGTACTGATTAATGCTATAACATGAATGAACCTGTAAAACATTACTTTGTGAATGAAGTCAAAAGCATAAAGTTATGTGTATAGTATGATTCAATCTATGTGACACATGTAGAATAAATAATCTATAGATACACAGTCTAGACTGGATGCCCAGGAAGAGAAAAATGGGGACAAACTTTAACATTAAGAGTTTCACTTTGGAATGCATTATTTTGGAACCAGTGAGAAGTGGTGGTGGTATAATGCTGTAATATACTAAATGGCACCAAGTTGTCCATTTTTAAATGGTTAACTTTATGTTAAGCAATTTTTACCTCAACACATCTTTTAAGCAGTACTAGAACTAAGGCATTTAACAAGATTGCAGGATACAAAGATCAGCAAACAAACAAAAAAGCCAGAGATGTAGCTCAGCAAGCCAGAGATGTAGCTCAGCAGCAGAGTGTCTGCCTGGCAAGTGCGAAGTCGTGAGTTCGACTCCTGGCCCAAAAAAAGTGTGTGTGGAGCGGGGGATCAGCAAACTATGACTTGTTGCCAAATCTAGCCCTTTTTTTGTAATGATTTAAAACACATTTATTTACAAGTTGTCTATTCTCTTTTACTATAATGAGTGAGAAAGTTGAATAGTTGCAACAAAGACCATACGGCCTGCAAAGCCTAAAATATTTACTAGCTGGTTTTCTATAGAAAAAGTTTTCTGATGCTTCGGATACTACATTGATACAGAAAAATTAATTTCTTTCATCCTTTTTTGTTTGTTTACAAATTCTTGTGTTGAGGGCTGACTGACTTTCAATAGAGCACAGAGAGGGAGCTGCTCTGCTACATGCAAATTCCTGACCAAGAAGCAGGTTGTCCACAAATGGGTTAGCACCAGATCCCCCAGCACAAATATGCATGGGCAAGAAGGTGGCCCCACTTCTGGCCACACCCTGTTTCCCAGGACAAAAGAGTGTCCACATTAGACCTCAGTCCTGGCACAAAAATTAATTTGACTTCTATGCACCAGCAATAAATAATTAGAAATTGATATTTAAGTGCCATTTATAATAGCTTCGAAAACATAAAATATTTAAAAGATAAATCTGACAGACTGGAAAACCTCATCTCCGAAAGGCAAAATAGTACTGAGAAAAGTTAAAGAAGATTTAAGAGG